>CABFOQ010004887.1:17349-32921 GCA_900660455.1 Gephyroberyx darwinii | reverse complement strand
GTGTGTGTGTGTGTGTGTGTGTGTGTGTGTGTGTGTGTGTGTGTGTGTGTGTGTGTGTGTGTGTGTGTGTGTGTGTGTGTGCGCGTGCGTGCGTGCGTGCGTCCCTTACCTTGTTCTCACACTTGCGTAGCAGTTTCTTTTTGCCCAGGTCATAAATTCTCAATAGTTTACCAACACCCACCAGGATGCGTCCCTGGAATGGAGCAATGGCCAATGGCACATCCTCTACTGGAGTCTGCCAATCAAAACAAAGAATCAATTAGCCACAACCAATCAGAATATCTCAGGCCCTATGGAGAACTCCACCCCCCCAGCCAATATTTTGAGAACATTGTCCCTGCAAAAAACAAACAAACAAACAAAAAACACGCTGACAAATTGTAGCAAGGCAGCAGGTTGGCGTTATGGTAGAGAGATCTGTCTAATAGCTGAAAGACTGCATGTTCAGTCCTTGGCCCCAACAGAATGACGTATTCCAGCTGGGAAATAGACGGTACCCACCATCACTGCTGAAGAGCAAATGCAAGAGACTGGTGTACTGACCTGCTAACTGCTCAGAGCTGCCGCAATAGAGGCAACACTGCACGCTGATCTCTCTGATGAAACGCATACATCTAGGATATCTCGGTGGTTCAGTTGGTCCTGGTGTTGAATCCAGCCTAGGTCCTTATGCCACCTCTCTTTCTCTCTCCACTGTACACTTTTATTTTTTTGGCATTCCTGCTTTATTGGATAAATATCCAATAATATGGATATCTTCACAGATATAGAATTTTATGGAAATTATAGTCTATTCTATTTCCTCATCTTAAATGAGTGGATTAGATAGATAACAGATCATTTTGGGATAAATATGGCCTCAACAGTAGAATCACTTAGTTTGAGCCTCAAAATATCTGTAGATCACAGCAAAGATCAAAATGATCAGACACATTTATGTGTGTGCTGTAATTCTCTCCTTTGATGTTCAGTCAGAGAAGAGACATGACAGTCTTTTCTATTTATGGTTAATGGGTAGCCAGAATACGAAATATCTAGTGATTAGATTTACATGTTGTGATTTTTGCTGCATCTACTAAATTGTGCCATATTGTTCACAATAACCCTTTCAAATGTAAATGATTTGCACTGCAAAGAGCAAGTAAATAACACTTTATTAGAGCCAGAATGGGGCTGAAACATTGGTTTGGAGATTTTGAGAAAGTTGGTGGGCATAGACAGAATAAAAATGATTCACTCTCTCTAAATGTTCATGCTTTCTTTCTTTGTGGGGTGAATATGCAAGTTTCTACACTTGTATCTGGGTTAGTGGTTGTGGTTATAGGAAAGAATGGACCTTTCTCCAAATGAATAAATGCATGGACATGCAGAGATGTGAGGTGTTACGTGTTGGGATGAAGGAGAGTGCACAGACACCACAAAAATGACATAACTGCCTGCAGTTATGTGTTTTGAATAAGGGCCGCAACTCTCACCTTTCTCACCCAACTCTCCCCACCTACACATATCAGCCACAGCTGAATGCAACAAGTTCATGTCCATTCTCTGGGGGTAATCGAAAGTCATTCTGGGAAATCACTAACTTAAGTAGAAGTAGACAAGGCAGATGGCCACAATAAAGTTGTAAATTGCAAAACATTAATAAATAACTCCTGAAATACACTGAGCATCACAGATCGATGATAACAGCGTGAGAGCATTTTTCCTTTAACAAAATAGCTGCTAAGCACAAAACTAGTCTCAAAAATGACCACATTGGGCATCCTGCTGGGTCAGCGATCTAAGGCGCCATGTAACCACAACCTCCTGGATTCCAGCTAGGGACCTTTGTTGCATGTCGTCCCTGTCTCACGCTCCCAACCCTTCTTGTCTCTCTCTACTTTCACTATCTAATAAAGGCAAAAATGCTCCAAAAAACAAATCTTTAATATAAATAAATAAATACATAATTGAATCAACACCTCTGTGATACAGTCTCAACAAAATCTATCTATGTTGTGAGCTTCACAATGTTGGCATTTATGCCGGGGCTGGCAATGAAAACTCAAACAACAAAAACAACAAAACCCACTGCTGTATCTTATGTGGGAAATGAACGTAACGTGAATAACACTGATACACACAATTCCTCACACATGTACTTAGCCAAGAAAGACCATCCCGTTTGCATCAAATGGGATTTATTGAAGTTTTATATCATAAACAAGTTGGGAAAATCTTGTGATAGGAAGCCATGTTAAACTCAATTCCCATAATCAAACATAATGCAATTCGGGCCCAAAAGTATTCAGGCATGTTTCATCTGATATTTTTTTCTAAGAATGGATCTGAAATAGCAGTGACTTTTAGTGACACCAGAACTTAAAACTAAATGAAACAGGTTAGCAGTTTCTTTGGTCTTGGGACATGTTCAAGAAGTACTTTTGACCCAAGACTTCAGTGAAGATTTGGATGTTGTGAGTCATGAGACCTGGACCTCATGACTTCAGAATGACTGTCGCCCGCAAGTTCAATTGGTCTTTACAGTCCCTGACAGACAATAAATAATAAATTGCACAGATCAACATTCAATAACCCCAATAAAAAAAACAACTACATTTTAAATGAAAAGGACAGAATAAGACATTCAACTGATGACCAATACTGCCAACAGGGTTCCTACACATTTTCCATTTCAAAATTCCATACTTTTCCAGACTTCTTGGTAGATTTTTCAGACCATATTTGACATCTAAGTACAAATAGCTGATGGAGATGTCGAACGATTTTACACAAAGTTTGCATCTAGCTTTCTTTTCCCATTTGGAATACTTCGCCAACCAGGCTTTATATTTGAGATTGTCAAGCCAGCCCTCGGAAAACTTGCATTTACCCATTGTGGCTGTTCAGTCCACACTCCTACGCAGAAAGCTGGACGACGTTCCACTGTCAAACATCTCTGCCCAAAGAGCAAGTAAACTAACCAGTGCTACCTATACTTGTATTATTTCCCCTTAACATATTGAATAAATATTATATTACTGTTCCCCCCATATTTTTTAGCCTCTTTTATAAATAAGAACCGAAAATAAGTTGAAAGTTAAATAATTTAATTTTCAGTGTCTGTGCAGCCTTGTTTATTCACTGTGTCCATGGAAATGACGATGAACGCAGCCATAAAGGTATGGTTTCCTTACACAGAAAAGACAGTCCATTTATTTTTCTGCACTGCACTTACTTTTATGCATCACTGCATAACTCATGAATGTTCAGACAAGCTTAATATTTGGTTATTTGTGATGCAATTCAAAGATATTGCTGCATTTTCTTTCAAACTAATTTGGTCGCGGATGTCCTGATTTGGTAGAGTTATAAGGCACTTGGGGCAGAGCGGTTTTGCAGGCTGTGACGTACAGGTGTGAGCAGCTTGCGTAGGAGTGTGCGTTCAGTCGCACGCCATACTTTGTGCCTTGCTTTCGGCGTCATCAAGCTCGCACTCTCTCACACAGTGGTAAACATTTTGGCTGCGCTGGCTGCCTGCTCCAAACGCCATGAAAAACACTCTGCCTGTATGATCAATGTATTTTTAGAAATTCTGAATTTTATATTTTAGAAAACAGAATAGGGGCAATAGTCTGGAAACACAAATATTTGTCCATACTCTTGTCTTTTTTCCATACTTATCCAGACTTGGAAATGACTAAAATCAACCCAGTGCCAACTTCACCTGGTTTTCTGCTACAGTTCTGTAACTGTCTGCTTCAAGCAACATGCATGCTACTCACCACTGGGCATATACATTTTGTTATCAATGTCCTGGGGTTGTACAGCGGGAGCTTTTCCTCTACCTGCCTCATCTACTTCAGTTAGTGATTTATTACGTTTCCCAGAATGACTTCGGCATCCCCCTGAAAACTTGTCTCGACTTGTTGTATTCAACTGGGTTTTGGTAGATGGAGCAATCAACATAGCGATAGTAACAGAAAGAGAGAAACCGTTTTGCAGCTCTTAATAGATTTCTCCCTGTATGATTGTTGAATGTTGGTGCAAAATGGTGAATCTAGGAAGAAGCCCTTTCTTTCTTAGGGACTGACACCAAAACCTGATGTTTACCGTTGGTGTTGAAGAAGGTTATGAGAAAAAGTTTGTGAACCCTTTTGAATTACCTGCATAAATGGCTCCTAAAATAGTGATATAAAATATAGTGACATAATAAGGTCAGTGTAACAAAACAGCTAGCCAATGCTAAGAGTGAGGAAGAAACAGAGACAAACAAAAAACACAGAAGGCTTAGGTTTTGGTGTCAAGAGGGACCAAGGGAGTCAGACAACAGCTATAGCCTAGTGTTCTGGACTCATAAAAAATAAACCTCTCAGTCATGTGGGAAAGGACCTCCACACTGTGTGTGTGCATATGTATATCTGTGCACCCACGAGACAAAGCATGTATGGGTCATTATTGGCCTGACTGGACTCATCAATGTGTCAATGTATCATATTATGTGTGTGTGTGTGTGTGTGTGTGTGTGTGTGTGTGTGTGTGTGTGTGTGTACCAGAGTCTATCAACTTGTTTGTGTGCATAGACCATATAGACCAGAGTGAATCATCTACAATCTCAGATCGGGTTGAGTGGTTGGGAAATTCCTCTAATGTGAAGAGTGGTGGTTGACACCCATGGTGCACTGTGACACTAACCCACGTCAGTCCACTTCAGGTAACAGATGCATGTGGTGCTGATTCACCCCTATGGCTTCTGCCCCGCATGAGAGCAACATCTGGGGAATTGCCCAGGGAGCAGTGTTTGATGCAAAGGGGCATTTGTGTCCGTTTTGTCGCGTCACACAAGATTTCATTTGCCTAAGGATTAGGGCTGTCAAAACTGGCCAAAAATGACATTTGATTATTCCTTCTAAAAAAAAAACACCACAGGTTCGAATCATTCCAATATCTATTTTTGCGCATTATGTCCATAAGAGGGCAAACCAATACGAGAGACATAACTACTGGTTTAGCTATATTTATTTCAACATAAACATGTCTTTTAAAAGATGAACATACCTACACATTACAAAATAAACTAATACAATAATGTCCTATACCGTAAAAGTCCATTTAAAGTCTCTCTCTCCAAACGGGCTTTTTAGATTGCTCGGAGTGCAGATCCCTCTCTCTACGGCCGAGTTTGGTTGTGAACTCTCTGCCATCATTACCACACGGTTGTTGAACTATCAGCTCGTTTCAGCTTGACCTACATTTCATTTTCAATCAATTAAAGTGACGTTGTGTGACTCCTGCCCGTAATGCAGTGCAGCGGCCCAGGCGAGAAGTCGCAAGGCAGACAGACGCGTTTTTTTTCCACAATCGAATATTAATTTTCACAATCGAATGTCTGTTTTTGTTTTTTTTTAACAATACGATTATATAATCGAATTTAGAATATTGGTTGGCAGCCCTACTAAGGATGCCCTCTCTGTGCTTCAGCAGGCTAAACTCTCGTTGAATATCTGTGGTATGGGCATCAATAGGATTTTCTTGATACTGATATCAATTGTAATTCCAAGGGCAATTATTTGTTGTTACACCAGTGGGTCCAGATTTAATTTCCAGCCCCACAACACAAATGCAACCAAAGTGTAAAGCAAAACCCACCTTATGCATGAACTCCAGCTTGTCCCCACCGACTGCAAGCCGATAGGTGTAAATGAAGCCACCGCCCACCGATCTGGGGTTGAGAATCATGTCTCTGGCCACGCCCACAAGAACAAACCAGTCATCTCCTGCGCTGGTGAAACGACACACTGCCACACTGAGGAGTAAGATGAGACACAGAGAAAGTTAAAAATGCAGAGGGGCATGAGATATGGGCTTCACTTGGGCTATTTTGTGTGCCAAAATAACACACTAAATAATATGCAGCACACGATTTACTAAGGTAAAAAAATCAGGCTGCTTGATTCCAAAGAAATTCCAAAGAAAACCATTCACTCCTTTCAGCAGCACCAGCATGTTTGATTCAATTTAATCAGTTCCAGGGTTGATACCATCCCAACTCCGTGCTTCCTTCCTACCGCCATCCTTCATTTTCATAAACAACAGTTCTCTTCTACTTCTGCCAGGTTTAGAGTTGACCCCTAAATCCTTTGGGATTGATTCACATCCCATTCTTCCCTCCTATCTATTTATCCCTTTATCCATCCCTCGCCTGAACATAACTTTTTCAGTTGAACCAAGTTCAGAAATGTTGCCTATGCAACGTTGGCAAGCTCACCTGAATGCAGCTTCATTCTGTTCCAGCTGCACTTGGTCCAGCGTTGAACCCTGTATGGGGTTGACCAGTCGTACCAGCGAGGCCCACTGCCCAGCTCCGGCTTTGGGTGCTCCAAAAATGGCTTCGGGCAAATTCTCGTTGAGGAAAGCAGCGGCCATCTCAGCAGCCAGCTCCCTTTCATCTTCCCCTGCAGCCTCCACCATCTCCTACAGGGGTTAACAGGCACAGAGCGGTTGAAGCAGGTGAAATAAAGGAATACCTTTATTTCTTTTTCCATCTCCAGGTGACTGACACATTATTGAACCAAGCTCATTGCCACCACAACAAAGTGTGTTCTCAGGACACTCTGTTTTGAGTGAATGGACTCGAACCTGTGGGGGCAAATGGCAGATGTACATTCCAGATTATGTACATTTCTGTGTGATCGCTACAATTCCAAAGAAAACCATTCACTCCTTTCCCAACCACAAACTCTTGATAACCAAGGACATAAAATCCCTCCACAAAATTAAGAAGAGGGCTTTGAGGGTTGGGGCCACAGGGGAGCTTAAGTCTGTCCAGAGGATGATGAAGAGGGGAAGAACCGGGACAGAATTAAGAACAAAATGCAACAAATCAGTGTGGGGGGGGGTGTAGCCTGACATGAGGAAAATCAGTGGAAAGCAACAGGGACAGGGCAAACCAGTTAAACTAGTTTTTCAAAATGTTTGACCCAGGAACCCCAGGCCAGCTGGTAGCGGATTTTTGGTGGAGCCCCAGACACCCCAGTCACCACCCAGGGTGAGGAGGGGGACATGGTGCATCCCTACAAGTACCTGGGGGTTCGCATCAGACTGGACTGATCCAACAACACAGAAACACAATAGAAAAGAAGGCAAAGGAGGAGGAGGCTCACGTCCTTCAATGTATGGAACAGACTCAGTGTACTGCATTAATCCTGCCCGTCTCCTGGTGAAAAAGACTAGCTCTGTCACTGTCATTGGGCTGAGCCTTGACACCCTGGAGGTAGTATCAGAGGGGAGGATGAGGAGTAAACTTAACTCCATCTTTGACAAGACCTCTGACCCCCTCCAGGGTGACCTGTTGCAGCCACAGAGGAACTTTAGCCTCCGCCTCATTCCTCATCCACATGCACCATCAGATGGTGCCCCGCCCACCTTCTGACTGTACAATGCATCCTGCTCCAAAAGCCTCAGACAACTAGGAGGGTGCTGAAACAGCGCACCCGCACTGTCTAGACAAACTATCCTGGACTATATACTATATGTAAGGCCATGTCTAGATCAGTGTAGCTTTTAATGGGTGCAGGCACCAAACCCCTTTCCTCCAACATCCAAACTAAGTTTCTTTAGGGGCTCACCTTTGATTAATAACCTTCTATTCATGCACCTTGTTGTTCATACCTCAGCCATTTGCTGCTTTCTCTGAGCTTTGGTTGCCTCGGTGTAGGCATTGTGGTCGGTCTCTATCAAGATAAGGTTGTTGGTCTCTGGGTGGATTACAAACTTCCTGGGCGTGTATTGCAGAGGGAAGGCCACCTGGTTGAAAACTGCACCCAACTTCTCCAATGCCAAGATCCTGCAAGAGAGAGAGGACGGAGAAGAAGAGATGAGAAGGAAGCAAAGTAGGAGGAGGAAATCACTTGCAGCTTGAGCGTAACTGGTTGTAATGAAAACAGACAAACTATTGTGCCTTGATGGGAAGCTTATGCAAGTGCAGCTTCTGTAGGCCCAAACCTTACCAAAACTCACAAGCGGTAATGTTTGCAAGACAGCATAATTTTGCACAACTAAGATATTGCCAGTAATTGCCTAATCCAATGCATCACAAGATCCAACAACAATTAAACAATTTTAAATTCCACATTTTTACCAGACCTTGATTCCTTGACTGAATCTTAAGATTTTGATTGGTGTTAAATGAGATGAGACTAGGCCACTATAGATCAATATCACAAGATATGAGATGACAGTTGCTACAACTACGTTATATGTGCATCAGGATTGAACAGCAACATATTTCCATACTTTATTTACAGACTTTTTTGGGCACTTTCCAAGACCTGAAAATTATCAAAATAATTTGCCCAACTTCTCCAGACATTCCAGGCTTGTGTAAGAACATTGCCATCAAGTAGAGGCATAAATGTCAGACGGTACCACTGTGTGTCCATACCTCAGTGTGTTGGTGGAAATGGCCACTATGCCTTCAGGGCATTGCTCAGAGGCGAAGCCAGACGCGTACTCCAGAGTCTCATAGGACAGAGGGGTCAGATGGAAACGAGACTGGTACGAGTAGCTGAGCCAGGAACGACTGGACATGGCCAGCACCTGACAGTGAGAGAGACAGTGACAATACTCTATGAGGAAAGACAAGAATAATTAGATTCAACAGGGACGAGATAGCCAGTGCTATCGTAAAATCAAAGCAAACCAATGATGGAAAAAATGTGTGGCTAGACCTTAACGCGAAAACAAACCCCCTGACCTTCTGGCAGGGAGCTGTTTTATCAGAAATAGATAACACCTATTTGTATAGTTTTTAGTTTCCATTTGCTAAGTTTAGTTGCACACAACTGACAAAATATTGGTGAGATTGGTTTATGATCACCTGCTTGCAAGTCATACATTTCATTTTCATTCTATTCTTCCTCTTCACTATATCACTGCAGGGCGCCAGAGACCTTTTCCGTTTGTAGCACTTATTCAACATTTAGAGTTGGCGGCAAAGGCAGAAAATTTGGTGACATCAGTATTTTTAAGCATGCTTCACACCTAGTAATGAACGTGGTGCTCATTGAAATGTGATCCACTGCAAAACAAAATTATTTACTACTGTAGATATCTACCTATATAATACATATAATCTGTATGAGTGGTTCAGGCAAACGGTTTATACACATACACACAGACCCACTCCCAACAATATTAAGTTGACATACAGCTTCCTGCCCCTGCATCCTGACTCTGAAGAGCTTGACGGGTCGCGAACCCAGGTAGCGTGTCCTTGTGTCTGACAAGTCACCGGTCACCGGGTCCAGAACGGTCCTCAGCAGCACGCCATTCTGAGGGAGGGGATGGCACACACACACACACACACAGTTATTATTCATACTTGTTTCCTGGACTTCACAATCTACAAGTAAAGATCAATATGAGCCAATACTAATATACATGAGCCTGCATTACCTGTTCTTTTGTTTTATGAGGTGTGCTTGATGTGGTCATTGCTATTGTTTCGAACTTCCAGGCTGCAAACAAAACGTCCCCTTTAGGGAGAATTAAGCCTGGAATTGGATGGGTGAATGCAAAGTGTATATACCTGCAGTCCTATGTTGAGGTAGAGGAAGCCAATGGTTCCCTTCTCTCCCAGCTCATCCTGTTTCTCAACTCCTCCCATCTCTACAATACACAGAGACTCTGGCTGGGCTGGCAGGGCCTGCATACTCAACGGCTGTAGGCAGTCCTGAACACGGAGTAAGATGCAAATGGTTAGGACAATTTCAACATACAAGTGTCACAACACAGCCTACACACACACTGGTGGTTGGTCTCTCTCTCTTAGAGGTTGGTGGCAGTTCTAAAAAGGGACACAGACAAACTAGTGGTGCACTGATCGTAATTGGCCAATAAACGTTACAAAAAATTCCAAGTGGTGAAATGATACAGTTTTGCATCATGTATTTTATGAAGATAATGTACGATATCTTCTGAAATAAATGGAAATTTAAACAACTTTATCTTCACATGAGATGAAACAATAATAAATGATAAAAAAAATTAAAAAAGAGTGGTATTTCTGTTTCCACAGTGTGCAATGTTATTAAGAAGTTTGCTGCTCATGGAATTGCTAAGAATCTCCCAGGACGTGGTGGTAAGAGGAAAGATGTCAGATGTCATGTAAGGTTGCTGTGAGCCATTGAAAAAACACCTTGGATGCTATCCAAAGATCTCAAAGCTGACCCGGAGAGAAAACTACCCAGTTTTCTGATACTTGGTAGCACATTTCAATTGAAGGTCATAGGTTCACCAGCAGGACAATACATCCAAAAGCACCCAGGAATGGTTCAAGAGAAAACACTGGACTGGTTATGGAGTGGCCAGTGATGAGTCCTGATCTGAATCCCATCGAGAACCAATGGTGAGATCTGAAATGTGCAGTTGGTCAAGGAATCCTTCAAACACTGAACAACTGCAGCGGCAGAAATGTCAGCAGAAAGGTGCAGGAAGCTTATTGATGGTTACAAGAAATGTGTGGAAGCATCGTCATTGGCAAAGGCTGGAACTAAATAGTAGAACACATAGCCACTTCTCAATTTTTGAATACAAAAAATATTTTTTATATTTTATTATTGTGCTGTTAAATAAAACAGATGGACATATGAAGACCAAAAAATAATCTTGGCCAGAACTGTATGAAAAAACAACAAAAAAACCCCATTTGGTATGTCGTCCTTAGTTCGGGATGCACATCTGAACGGGATTGCTTTCAGTTTGGGGTATAATCTACTGTGAACGGTATGTATTTTCTTTTCAAGCCGCACAAGTGAGCTCCTGTTGTCTTTGTACCATGTGTACACTCTGAGACCCTCTCTTACTCACAGTGTGTGATTTCAACAACAAATTACACATGCGTTTAGTTGCATAGATGCGTACATCAGTGCAAGCAGGCCTTTGTTCTTCACATTCCCCAGTAAACAAAAGCCAGCAAACTAAACTAAATTATTGAAGCAACCAAGAAAAACAAGGGTGCCTGTGTCTGGTATGCTACATACCACATGCAGTTTAATGTACAGTATGTTGTTGCTTTGACATTTCATTCATTTGACAAAATGAATGAAACAAAACTGGTAGCAAACTGTGCTGATGTTCCCATCACCCTTGAGGGCCCACTGACCACATTGCAGAGGGATATTTAAGGGGACCATTGGCGCAGCCTAGATCAACACCTGTGTATGTGTGTGCACAAGCGCATGAGCAGACACTTGCATGTACATACCGAGGGGTCCAGGGAGATAATGCGGACAGTGTTGTCGACCAGTCCCACAGCCAGGAAGCGCGAGCGTTGCTCACCAGGCGGGACATTGGCCAGGCTCATACACACCACATCTGCAGACATCTCCTTCCGCTCTGTATACTCATTCAGCTGGCCTGACTGAAGAGAGGAAGAAGGAAGAAACAACATTATTATGCAGGTTTTCTGTCATTTCCTCCCTCTCTGTATTCTTATTCAGCTGTCTGACCTGATAGAGGCATGAGCAGAGAGGAAGTTGTACAGGTACACTGCCGGTCAAGTTAACACCAGAGGATGGTCTCAACTGAACTAAATCAAAGGTTCAGTGAAATCAACTGGATGCCTAACATTCATTAATACACAGGACAAGATGTTACTATCCCTTGTGCCATAATCCAAGGTAAACACTTGTAGAAGCCTAATTCAGGTTAAAAAAAACTAACCAAATGAGTGACACAACAACCATCAGATGCAACACCATAGCAGACATCAGGCTACACCGTCATTCCTCAGATGGCACCATTCGCCAGTTACCTAGCCTAGCCAACAGCGGTATGTGGCACGTCATTGGGGTTATCAAGTGGGCTCCTTCCTTCACCGATGTTTCGTTAAGTTAGGCCCACAACACCTCAAGAAGGCTTAACTGTGTAAACCAGCGTCCTGGAAACACCCCCCCTCTATGCCACCACCTCACAACTCCCTTTTACCCCTCGCCATCTAATGCCTGCCATCAACCTAGCACTACCCTAGCCTTGGTTATCGTTGATCCTAGCCTTGGCCTAGCTTTAGCCTAGCCATCGAGCTCCTCCACACCAAACACAGTCATGCTGGAACAGCAAAGGGCCTTCCCCAAACTGTTGCCACAAAGTTGGAAGCGCCCAATTGGCCAATTCGCTGCCATCTCCGCATATTTTACTTTCTTCCACTCGCTTAGCTCGTCAACTCGGTCTTCCCAAGGGACCGTGAGCTCAATAAAATAAACTAGCTCCTGCACCTCAGAGCACAGTAGCATGTCTGGCCTTAGGCTAGTGCTAACTATTTCTGCTGGCACAATTAACTGCTCAAACAAGTTTACCTTTATTTTCCAGTCTCCGCCCACTCCTAGCTGTCCTGGCTCGCGCCTGCATGCGGGCTCCCTTGATCTAACTTTCTCTCCCTCACATACAAATGCAATTTGTTTAACTTCCTTACTAACAGCTAAAGAATTTACTTCTTTCCTCAACTGCAGCTGCCAAACATTTCAACACCTGCTTGTGATGCCAAGTGTATCGCCCTTGGGAGAGACTGACGTTACACCCTGACCCAATATGCCTAAGCGTACATACGCTGGAACACAACAGGCAGGCAGCATCCTCACCCAACCACTGGCTAAGATTTTGTTTTGTTAAGATTTTGTTTTGATTTTGTTGTTAAGATTTAGTTTATCTAATAACCTCCTAGTACATGGAGCTGTTGACGTCATAGTCATCATATCGTCCATGTAAGCCCTGACTGGTGGGAGGCGCAGCCCTCCCTGCAGCCTTTCCCCACCCACTACCCATTTTGAAGCTCTAATAATGACCTCCATTGCCATGGTAAAGGCTAACGGGGAAATTGTACACCCTGCCACAATGCCTTTCTCCAGCTGCTGCCAAGCTGTAGTGTCTCTGCTGTGGTAAAACAGAGTTGAATGTCTGAGAAGTAAGCTTTAACTAACCTCTTTATACTATTCGGCACCCTAAAGAAATCAAAAGCCTCCCATAACAGACTATGTGGTACAGACCCGAAAGCATTTGCCAGATCCAAAAATACTAGATGCAGGTCTCTTTTTTCACGCCTAACTGACTGGATTTGGGGTCAAATCATACTGGTGTGCTCTAAGCACCCGGAGAACCCTGGGATTCCAGCCTTTTGCACCGAAGTGTCAATTAGCCTAATCTTTTCTAAGTAACTAGTAACTATCAACTGGATGCCTAAAATAATGTTTGAATAGGTTTGTCTCTAAAATCTGTTTCATAAATGTGCTGATGACATTAAAGTGTTGCAACAAGAATGCACAAAGTTAAAGCAAGTCACAGGGAGAGACAGAGAGAGAGATCAGAGGAGCGAATAGGAAGGAGGGGCATGAGGAGGGAGACGATTAGAGAAAGGGGGAGGAGGGCGGGATAGGGTGGATAGAGGTGAGGAATGAGTTAATGGGTAGAGAGCAGAGAGAGAAGGTATAGATGAGAAAATCAAAGAAAATCAAGGCTGGAGGAAAACAGGAGAGGTTGGAGGAGAGGAAGGAAACTGATACAAATTAAAATGGAGAGTTTTCACCAAGGCTACACAAAAGCAATCATATACCTTGAAACTGCTCACTGAATGACAGTATTGAGGGGAACTAATTCTTCTAGGATAAGTCTTGTTCACACCAGAAGTGGAACAGATGCGTAGCAGAGCTAATGGATTATATTTCAAAGAAATACACTGCAGGTGGTAATTTTTGTATCACCACAGAAGCATGCTATGCAGGCCTGTGTGACATTAACCACTTACTTGTAGAGAGAACACATGTGGGACTTGTTGGCCGGTGCTGTATAGCAAGCTGAGCATAACTATGAATACTGGAAAATGACAGCTCAGGCATGGAAGACATTTTTCAAGTATACATACATGTAAACTGTTATTCTAACTCCACTTCAGCCATGATGCAACTGGGGCAACGTTACCATACACATTATTACGCTGTCACACTAGTACGCACTAGTTTGTATGGCTTATAGCAGGTTTTCTAACCTGGAGCATTATCTCCAAACAATATCACCTTACAAAACTGGTGCTGTCATCATGTGCTGCCAAAGCATTCCAGACACATGGAAAACACTGGTCTTGTGAAGACTTCATTGTGTTTCTTAGCTGGTCACTAAAACAAGTTCCAATTCTGTGGAACCACAAAAAGCCATGTAGCAGCATACAGCAAAATATGAAAAGGAAAAGAAAGCATTTACACAGAGAAGGTATGAGCCAACATCGCTAAATTTCAAATTTGATTAATGTGCTTTAGGAGCATTGGCTGAAAACCACCAGCAAGTTAATCTACCTGTCATTAGGGTGTGGTTTGTTCGACAACCTGTTATTTGAGTGTCAATGCTTCAACAGTGTCTTTCCATAGATCATACAGGGAGACCATGACATTTGTTGAGCATGTGATTTATAATGGTTCTAGTTTCTATCAGGCTTTGAGCTTCTGATTACAGTGTGGATTGCTTCAAATTGAGATAAATACACTCTACACAAGCCTGATTGGGTGGCTGCTCTCCCCTAAGGTTGTCTGTCAGCTTGTGTATCTCTCTTAACATGCATGTCTGCCTGTATTTCTCATTGCCTGCCTTTTCTCTTTTTTCCCCCCGTCTCTTTGTTTGTCTAGATAGATACTTTATTGATCCCTGGGGGAAAATTCTGGGGTTTCAGCAGCATAAGAGTATCACAAAAAACACAAAGGCCTAAATACTACAATAAACATGACGCAGAACCAGGATGTACAGTGGATGGATGGCATCTTTACACATATACAAGTAATGAGACACAGCTTGTGAATGAATAGATGGCACATATATACAGAGTTAAAGAATGGTAATGAATGAATAAATGTGAAAGGGAATGAGAATGAATATAGTGCAGGGTGATGAGTGGTGAGGGGCAGCACAGTCCTCAGTTGAGCTGTACTATCTTTACTATCTTCTTGGGTAAATTTAAACTAGTTTCTATTTGTTCAAACTTAATTAGCCTTTCTCTCCAGATCGATCTAAAAGCAGACAGACACACACTCTCTTCTCTCTACTTTCTTTCTTACCGGGTCCATCTCAAAGTAGACTAGCTCCCCTCCAGTGAGGGCGATGACCACCTGCCGCTGGTTAACGGCACACCGAACGATGGTCTTTTTGCCAGGAGTCTTCCACTCATTAACACGCTTATCTGCTCGGATGTGGCGGATGCCATCTGGGTACACCTGGACAGAGGAAGGGAGATCAAGAGGGAGAAGGCGGTGGGTTGGTTTATTTCTCAAAGATACTAATTTGAATTATTGATATTTACATCCTGCATAGGTGGAAACTTGTTTTCATCTTGTCTACGTGAAACCACTTATTTTAACACTATTTTAACTGTTCCAGATAGAGCAGGGAGAAGCCCAGGATGCTCATCGGGACACGCGAGATGTTGCAGTCATCTGACTTGTTTTTACTGTAAAGTGTGTGGACAATCTTAACACTAAGTAAAGCTTGAGTAAATATTTTAATCACTATTTTGCTAGAAAGAATCAGTGTGACAAAACGGGGGGGGGGGGGGGGGT
>CABFOQ010004887.1:2008-17329 GCA_900660455.1 Gephyroberyx darwinii | reverse complement strand
GTTGTTATGGGCTTAGGTATAGTTTGTAGGTATAGTCTGAACCCCAATTCTAGACCCACACCAGTGACCTTACCAATGAATTGGTTTCAAATAGGTGTGAAAACACATTATTGCCAATTGGAACAGATGCAACTGTGCTTCCCCACCCTGATTCCTGGAACCTGTGGGATAGCCAGTGGTGGAGATGAAAGCACATCACTTTCAAACAAGTGAAAAGGAACTTAGTGCCAGTTGCTTGTCAGAATTACATTACTTGCCAAGATGCTCAAGGCTAAGTGTTTTCTTTGAGACCCATGGATATAGATAACAGCAAAAATATTTAAAGCACCTTTGAGACAACAAAGGGTTTAGAGTAGAAATATGTTGTATGTCATTAGTTTATGGTCTTTATGGGCCATTTATGTATGACCAGATGTGCTTAGAATCCACAACATACACAAAATCCAAAACACGTTTGCACTATCTCAACTACTACAGCTAGGAACTGACCAGATAAGACCGTACTGTCTGTTCACATGGAAATTTATCTTGCGTTACAAGCTCCTCTACATCAATTTCAAAAATGCATGAAAGAAAGAAATCATAAAAGAAAACATAATCACTGAAAACCAGGCCCAGACCAGAATAAAGCCAGCTAAAAGAAAATATTTGACTTCCTGTCACAAACTTCAAAATAAATCCATTGACAAATGCATTTCAGTCTATCATTTTACAGACTATTTTGAAGGCGAAATTGCCTTCTACAGGCCAATAGGGGTTACTATCACAAGTTCTGGTAGCCCTTGGATGAACAAGTGAAAGCACCTCCCCTATAAATTATAGTTCTTCAGCAGCACTCAGGATACAAAGGGTGTGTGTGTGAGGGTGTGTGTGTGTGTGTGCATGCATGAATTGGCCATGGGATATCTTGATGCCAATTCTACTTTGTTAGACAGTAACAGTGAATAGGAGAGGTGGGTTGTCTAGAGGCGAATGTCTTGAGTATGAGTCAGACCCATATTTAGAGAGAACAAGCTATGAATAGACCACTGAGCCACCAGGGTGTCGCAGTGTTTAGTCTTAGATAGATTTAGGGTGTTTTCACACCTGAAAGTCTGGACCAAGGCCCAAACAAGGTTCATGTTTTTGTTACATTGTATACATTTGATCCGGTTAGTTTTGGTTAGGGTTAGCGCATTAATGAACTTTGCATGACATACCTACATCCTGTCATCATCACCTACGTGGGCTGCGTCTCCCTATATTTGACATTGATTGGTTTGTAGACGGGCGTGCGTCTGACGTGTTGTCAATACGGCGGGTAGTCTTTTCCGTTTGAATTAAAATGAATGAACAGATTCATTTTGTTGCTACTACAGTATTATTATTATGGCATTACTACCAGCAGCACCAACTTCAAGCGCAGTACTCAAGACTAGTTCGAATGCACTGAATGAATGTCCTTCGTCATGCAAAAATGATATCGTCGCCGACAGGTAAGACTTCTTCGATTGTTTTGTATTGACGATAGCCTGCCTCAACTTCCTGTAATTGGTCCGAAGGTTCGAACCATCCAAAAAAGTGTTTTCACACTGCAAACGAAACCATGGTTCAGTTTGATCCGGACCGCGACCACCTCTTTTGGTAGGACCAAATTTTGGTCCTTTGGTCCGGACCGTGGTCCGAGGCACCTTTTACACCTGCTATTTTGGTTTGGACCAAACTGAAAAGTCTGAAGGTCCGTAGGAGAGAAAACCAGCAGCACTCTGGACCCCGAGGCCCAGATTTCAACTCTGCCTTACATGGTCAAAGGGTTGACGTTTAAAAGGCGACTGTAAAATCGATTAACTGCAAAAGGAGAAACAGATGCCAAACTAAAATCATGCTCAATCATTTATTTACTTATCCGTTGCCAGCACTTGTGGTTAGAATTTGGAAGATTATGGGTTAATACGACCCCGTACTACCCAGCTAATGTGCAATATGATTATTTTCTCCCCTGTAAGATTACCAAACATATGAATTGAGACTTGAGGGATTACAGCAACTCTTTTCATCATCACCCAATGATCAGTCCAGCTATTTAATTAATATCTAATTGTTCCCATCCTTACTTCAGAGGCCTGTCCAGCAGCTGCCAGCCCATCATAAATCCCTCATTTGCATTGGTTGATAAGAAGCAGAGCTTAGGCAGAGGTTATTTGTGGTGGTGGCAAACTAATGTACACAAAAATCAAAATGTGGACTGAAGACTGTTAGTATGGAACTACGAGTTTAGGGAATCATCTGTCATCATCAATTAATTAAATCTTGATACAGGCAAGACTGAAGGGGACTTCAAGGTACATTTCACCAACCTGCACCAGGGCATCCTCGCCGAGCAGCGAACAGGACAGAGTGGGTGTGGTTCCCAGGAACCCAGAATCTGTCACTTCCTCTACAGTCTCCCCAATGGACAGAACCAGGGTAGCGTTGACGAATGACACAATGATGTAGGCGTCAAATTCATCTAATGAGAAAAGTACAGAGAGGGACAGACAAGTCAGAGCAGTTCAAAGAAACAAGGAACACTGTTAAAAGGAAAACACAGAGGTCTGCTACATTGTGCTGTAGAAAGAAGTAATGATGACCACATGGTACAACGCACGCACAAGGAGACAGAAGATGGAAAAAGAGGAAAACAGTAGAACAGAAAAAAAGAAACCTCATTAGACCTCATTACTGACTTCAGAGCTGAAGCTCCCTCCAGTGACAATGAATAGCAACAATAATGAAACAAAACGCAAGCAAATCCATACTCCATCCAATTTTACTTTTTTGTTTCAGTCAAGGTGTCCTAACATTTAACATCCAATACTGGGGCAGAGTACAGTCTGTCAAAGGCCAAACTGATTAAGACAATAACCACAGCCAGCTCATCTTTTCCCCACCACTGCATTGTATCTGGATTAAAAAAATCACTAATAATAATAATAATTCAACAAATATTTTTGTGTATTAATTCTTCATTCAAAAGGCCTAATATATCCCAGTTTCCCATACCATTGAATGAGTGGGCTGGGTAACCCTGCCTTAAGGAGGTCCCTCTAAAAGAATTTCATTAGTCTGGGTTTCAATGCAGTTTTAGTTTTACTGGCCAATGAAGGTCTAAATGCTGTTTCAGAGGCATTTCCACCTTGCCAAGAATAAAATATATTGAATATAAGCACAAAATATCAGCAATCACTATTGGCCATAAAAAACCCACATCTGTCAGTATTTCTGTCCGTTTTTGTGTACAACTGACTTATGTAAGACAAATACCCCTAAAGGGTTTGTAAAGATCTATTCTTTTCTGATCTTTAGCACATGCAACACAAGTCAGTATATCAACTGTACTACATCACTGGAGACACTGGTGGCATTTTATCGTGCTACCATTTGACTCATTGAAAATGTATTTCCCATGTTTCGCTGTTTGTCAAAGGAAAGGGTAACAAAAACATCATTTGTGCTGTGAGGGGTATGGGAAGAGGTTACCATGAATAGACAGAGCTGGGTATTGACAACGATCACACAATATGATTCAATTTTCATGGTATGGGTTTACAATTCAAGACGACTGACTTGGTTTGGGCTTAGAGACTAAAACGGCATTTACTTTCCATTTTGTTGAACAAGGAGAAGTTAAACAATCCGGACCAGACAGCTCAGTCAGTAGAGCATGAGAGTCTCAGGGTTGTGAGTTCAATCCCCACAGTGTCAAGTACCTTTGTAAGTCGCTTTGGATAAAAGTGTCTGCTAAATGACTCTAATGTAATGTAAAAACAGCTCTGAGTGAACTCACCCATTAAGTAATGACATTTTGGTGGGCAGCATATATGACAAGCAAAGAAGAAATAGTCCACACTCCTCAAATAGGGTTCATTCTTAGTTCAATTGCAGAATTTGTATTAAATATATTATATATTAAATGGCACACAGAGATAGTGGACCATTGTTTAAGCAAGGAAACCCATGTGCTTAAATCAGTCCTCTTTTCTAGACTGAGAATCTAAGAAATGTGCTTTGGCTGCCAAGCCTCTTTTCTCATATTCTGTCAATGTTTTTCTCTGGGAATAGGGAGAGCTGTGCCTGACGTGCATAGTCAGAATGAAAGTGAAAGAATAATAAATGGCCTAATATAGTGACTAAAGAAGTTAAATTTAAGACATTTTAAACAAATTTAAACTAAATTTAAGGCTAATTTCACATCACACCACTGAGAGTAGTACACTGAGAAAACGTAACTAAGACTAGAAACTGTACCCAAGACTCAAAGGCAACATTTAACCATATTCAAGACATTTTAAGGCCCCGAATTTAGCTAATTCAATTTAAAACATTTTACAACTTTTTACAAACTTGCGGTCCTGCTCTCTTTGGCCTTGCTCCTGTCCCTCTTTCTCTTTCTCACACACACTGTTCTAACAGCAGGTCTCTCTCTCTCTCGCTCACCAGCTGTGGTAGAACAGTCACGGACATAAAACCACACGACTTCTGGGAAATATGCTGTCTCACAAAACTGAAATACTAAACACCACACACACACACATAAGCATGCAAATAGGCACAAATAGTCAGCAATTGTGTGCACACATGCAGGCTTTTCATTTGCCAATGCATCAAACACCAATGCCAGTATGAAAGTGAGCTGCATCTCAAATTCTGCATTCTGCATCGCAAATTCTCAAATTGCTCGTCTGTGCAACACAACATTCACTTGAATGAGTGGCTACTTTATTAACAGTGAAAGGCTTAGTTAGTTGTATTTAGGGAAAACAGACCCCCCCCCCGCCGTGAATTGCTCTGAGTTACATTTAGGGGGAAGCAGACCAACAAAATTCGACACAGCAATTTGGTTAATGCCTCCTCTCACATTTGGGGGAAGAACCCAAACAAATTACACTGGAAAAAGTATGGGCAAAGGACTGGCTTAATTCCATTAGTCATACAGGAAGACACTGGTTTTCTGGAACGATCAGCTCTTGGTAAACTCACATGCAACAAGAAGATGGTCAGAATTTAATGTGTCATAACTAATACCACAACTAGCGTCATCAACCCCTGTGAACCACAGAAAACCTCAGTCAAGATCAGGGTTGACAGTCAGGTCAAACTCCACTCACCTGGTGTGAAAGGTCAGTGTTTAACTGGTCACCAATCATGTCATCTGCCATGTTGAACACGACATATAAACATAAATGTCTGCTTGTGACGACTTTATGAGCTGACAGACCATAGCATGTTCCCATGTGCAAGGCTCAGGATGAATTGCCTTACACATGGGATGGACACATTACTACCATATACTACATGATATACTACCATATCAGAAAGCAAGTAGGACTCCTCAATCCTCCACACCTATTGTGGTATCTGATGGCATTTTCCTTTAACACATTTGATGAAAGGTGTAAAGTAGCCTGTTACCTTCCACATGTCTGCGTACGGTCCACACAGCATTGGGATTACCGGGCAACTCTGACACAGCCATCTCTGAAACCTGAACAAAGATAGATAGTGGAGAGAGGGAAGGAGAGAAAGAAAAGATAGACAAAAGGAAAGGGAAGAGAAGGAGATGAGATGGTAGACTAATGTTTATCAAGCTTTATTAAATGTTTTATCATGATATGGTTATGCTGCTGAGATCAGAACAATAAACAAACTCTTCAGTTTTTAGTCAGAGAAGAGACATGAAAACTCATCACTTTTACAGCCAACATGTGTGAGAGAGAGGATACATATGGATGTTAGAAAGAGTGTTTGGGTACCTCCAGTCCATGTCTAAGGACCCTTAGAGTAGACTTGGGACCTCTTCCACAGGACACATACAGCTGAGGGGTGTCCTCATTCGCCAGATCAGCTATCTGTCAAACACAACAGAAAGAGAGGAGGACTTGAACCTGGACCAGACAGTCAGCCAATGACAGTACAGAAATGGCCATTATTCAGGGGGTTCTTTAATACCATCAGGACTAGTAATATGGGGAAGCAGTAAGCAGATTGTGTCCCCATGGTCAAGTTCACATAACATGCAATACAACAGAAGGAAAAAAAGCAACAACTTTGAGATATTCTGCTTTTGTCCTGCAGCCCAAGGACAGTCAACAAATCCAGAGTGACAAATGAAGACCAAGTGTTTCCACATAAACTGTTTGAATTTTAAATTAAAACAGGATGCAAGGGGCAGGACATGAACAATCTGAAGCTGTGGTTGAGAGTAGAGAAACAAAACGTGTGTGTGATATGCGCGTGCGCACACACACTTACCTGACAGGACATGATAGGCGATAGGTTCTCCTGCTCGTCCACCAGCACCAGGTTCTTGAGGGGGCGGGGCTGGAAGAAAAAGGTGTCTCCCTCCTCCAATGGCATCGCAGACGAGAACTCCGGCTCCTCGTCATCATCACCCAAGTGGGCTATCTGGTACAGGTAACTTAACACGAGGTGGAGTGAAATAGAGAGTCAGAGAGACACACAAAAGGTGACAGATGAAAAGACAAGAAATCAGGTTTATCCCTGAGCTGCGTCATCAGGTATAGACAACTAATTGGGTTGGGAACCCAGAAACAGTTCCATTGTGGAACCGGTTCCAACGCTTCCAGAACCAGCCAGGTTGAAACACGTTTGCCTTATTGATTTCCTTTTTTTTTTCCCATTTATCCCTTGTCTGCAGTGAGTGAGAGAATGTGATGCTCAGACAGCAAAGTGTGTTCAGTTCAGTTATCCATGGCAGGGAAGCAGCTGTAGCTGAACAATAGCATGGTGAGCATGGCAAATGTGGCATTATGAGCTTCAGCTGTACAGAAGCTGATCCTGTGCCGTGGAGAATGAACTAAACACACTGTGAACATACTTTCGTCACTATGTCACATCACAACCCCACAACCTTTTGGAGGCTGTATTAATTTTGGAATTGAGGGTTTTGTGAGCAACAAAATAATCAACAGTATGGTATGCTATAATTTAAAACTGGTAGCAGAATTTAAATCAATTCAGCTACAGACCTTTGACGTCTACAATGGCACTATAAGAAAAAAACAGATCATCGAATCATTAAGGAATCAGATTAAGAAGGAATCATTAAGGAAATGACACTGATCAAATCTTCAGCAATCCCCAAACCATAACAATGGCTACAAGAGAGGGAAAAAAGCTTCCCTTCAACAGCATTACAAATGACAACTCAGACAACTCAAATAGAGAATAAGAGAAATGCATACAGACAAACAGATATACTGTACAGACAGAGACTTACTGGTTTCCAAACTCAGACGACACAAACAGGAAGCCGGTCTTCAGGACACACATGGCTGTTGCCACAGGGATAGTGTCAAAGTACTTCATCCTGATTTCTGTTACCTAGGAAACAACACAAATTAGGTGAAAACGACATGCCATAATTTTAGTTTAGTCATTTTCTTTGCCAGGCATTTTTGACATAATGGACTCTCTAAAACGTCTGTTAGCATCATCTAATTGAAACCAAGGTACAGATAACACACCAAAATAAACAAGGCAACAGTAAGTTTTTTTTTTTATACCTGTAATTGTAGCATTGGGCCAATGATTGTAATTTTGAAAATTCAGAAACAAAGTGATTAGAGCATCATTCCCACAAGTCTTGTCAACATCGGATCAGTGGTGTCTGAGATACCGCATGTGCCGGACAGAGGAACGAATGGACAGAGCGCCATCCGTAGTCTTGGAAAGGTAACCAGATCTACTAGCAGCCAAGCATTGGAACATTGGAAACCACTACAAAATCCACATCTTTCCCAGGTGATCTATGTTTATAGGGACCCTAACCGCCTCTTCTCTATTTCTAGGGCAACCCTCTCTCCCACCCCCCTTCATCTTTTCTCACCATCTCTTCATCTGTTTCCAGGGTAACCTTAAAGATGTCTCCCTGCTCTGTCTGGGCCAAGAAGAAAAACATGGACTTGGTCTTGTGGGTGGCAGAGCAGACAAATATCATCCCACGCTCCGGGTCATCCAAGTCATTCTGCAGGACAGAGAAGTGAAGGAAAGGAGGGGAAGAGGAAAGGAGAGAATGAAGACACAAACATCCCATTCAGCGTTATGTAAGAGGTCTACAATCAGCCACATAATGCAACTAAAAGGCATGCTGCATAGCGTTTCTTAGATCAGAGGTGTTGTAGTTCTCTCCATTGATTTGTAGTCAGAGAAGAGACATGACAAACTCATCACATGAAAATGAAGAAGTAAAGTTCACAACTTTCAAGCATAACTGTAGAAATGTTTTATGTGTCAGTTCACACATGCATGTGTGTGTGTGAGCTCTGCGTCTAAGCCTCACCCTGCGTCGTGGGATCGGACAGCGGATGTCAGGCTGGTCTCCAAAGTTTTTGTAGGTGATGTAATTTTCAGAGCAGATCAGAACTCCACTAGGCCCGTCAGAACCACCAGGGACTGGACAGAGAAGAGAAATATGTGAGTGGGGTGGGGGCAGTGTTAACACCAGTTATCACTTGTTATCACTTGTTGATTTGTTAGTCATGCACATGTGCACAAATGCTTACCAGTGATGAGGAAATTTCCATGCTCTTCTAAAGCCTCGCTGTACTTGCGGACCACATGGTTCAAGCCAAGATCAAGCTCGTAAAAAGTGAGCGTCTGCTGCGTGTTGGCTGCCGCCTCCCCTGTAGGGTCATTGTCAGCTTCCTGGAAAGAGAAATGTCAACGTACAGGGTCAGAGGTCGGCCAACACTTGGCTATCAGATTGAACTGTTGTTAAGTCTGAGTATTTGCATCCAATACTGGTATCAATTCCAATCCCGTGGAGATGGCAGCAGCCTTAAGGTTAGAGAGGTAGGCTTGAGACCGGAAGGCTGCTGGTTTGAGTCCCAAGACTGGCTGAAATTCTGGGTGTGGAAAATTAATGAGTAACACTCTCCCCTTCGTCAAAAAGTAATAGCGAGATGCCTTTGAGCAAAGGAATTAACCCCCAACTGCTGAAGACCGTGATTGTGCTGGGCAACTAGCAGGTGTGAATGAGTGCAACTGTATGAATGTGAGGAAAGGGAGGTGCTGAAAATAACGCTTTCCTGAATGGAGAAAACAAACTATTTCTATATCACTTACATGACAGGAATTTATCATAATCAGCAAGCAACTGTAATGGATATCAGCCAACACTGACATCCAAAAAACATGTTTGATTATAATATGAGCATACTGGCCTCTATTCATTTTTTCAGACTGAAGCGTGTGCGCGCTGAGATCAGAGATGTTAATTCTTTCTCCAGAGATGGTCAGAGAAGAGACATGACAAACTCATCCTTTCTACAGCACTTCAATGTGTGTATTAATAGCTCACATTCCAACAAGCCAGTGTTTTCCTGTATGCATACCCTTGAGTGTTTGTGATCTTACCTCATAGTCCATTTCGAGGCAGGCGAACATAGGGTTTTCAAAGCCTACATCTACTCCTACTACATGGTACACCAGTGTGTTGGCTTTATGGGCCTCCAGTGGGGAGGAGATGGTCAGTCTGGCAGCTGCATCTCTGTTGAGAATATACACCAACTTCTGTTTCTCTATCGCTCCTAGATAGAGAGGAGTTAAAAACACATTTGAAATTCCATTCCACTTAATCGGGGTTCCTGCATAGAACATTTTGGCAGCCAAACTGGAAAAAGCATTTTGAATTATTTGACTTTTGGAGCAATGCAGCCATCCATCTATCTGAGGATGCACTGGACTGACCCAGTCCAGACAAGTATTGATTGAATACAAGTGGCAATGCAGTACATTTCCCTAAGCAAAATAAATCATTGCTGTGTGACTAAAGTCTCCAGAGCATTCATTTCATTCAACGTCTGAAAAGTAGTGACCCTCTAGAAAAGTAGTAAGGGGTTAATTTGACCCACTCAAACTTCATCAATGAGATGTTCTTGGGAGTTTTTGTCTTCTTTGAGGGTCTAAGGCTGATAGCGTTGGATAAGTTAGATTGGTTGGAAGGCTTGTTTCTGTCTTAACATGCCATTTTGTGCTCTGCTGCTGTTGCCTGTGTTTTATGTGTCAGGGTACCCGCAAGGTTCTCCAAGTTATCTGTAAGACTTTAAGACCTTTTTAATACAACTTAGAATGAAATTTAATGCCAACTTCACAGCCATACTGGCAAAAGTATGAAGGATATAATGGAAAATCAGTATGGATTTTAAGCCCTAGAAAATAATTATTTACCAAGTATTTGAATTTAATAAAACATTTTATCATAATACTCACATTCATATTTAACACACAATAGCTTTGTGAGCACCCTTCTCATGATCAGTGACAAAAATGCTCGGCGCTGCCATTCATTCATATTTGGCAAGCATCACCAAACCGCTGGGAGACGAGCTAGCTTGTTAGTAGCACACTCCACGGTCAAGAGCATCAATACACTGACGTAAACATTACCTGTACTGTTGTAACGACCAAGTCACAGCAAACAGAGTAAATTGTAACATTACATACACACAAAACATTTTATACATTTGAGTTATTCATAACGTTACGGTATTTATTTAATTCTATGAGAAAGAAAAATGTTTTAATACCTTTGTAAACGAAATTCAATACTTTTAAGGCCTTATTTGGAGAATATTTAATTCAATGCTTTTTTAAATACTTTTAAGACCCCGCCGGTACCCTGTATGTGTTTAAATTGTTTTGTGTTATCGTTGACTAGGTAGATCCAAGTAGGCTCATCTCTGTAAAGTCCTTTGAGAAATGCTTTGTGATTAAGGGCTATATAACCAAACTTAACTTAAAAATGAAATGGTAGTGTGCTCAGCCACCCTTCCCTGAATAGCGAACGACTAAATGCTGTATAGATTTACTACAAATATTATCCCCATCATCATAACTCAATGATATTATTCACACCTATCATGACAGCTCTGCCTTTTGGGTCGACAGCGAGGAACTGTCCGGGGACGATGCGCCGGCAGCCACTCTTCCCAAACGTCTCTTGGTGGATCTTCTCAAACATGTTCTTAGAGGAGTGGTATTCCAGGATGACAATACGTCCACTGTCACTGCCCACCACAATGTAGTCTACAAACAGACACAAAGATGTTAAACTATTGGCAATTTAAACATGCTGCCAGGATGCTGTATGTAGAGAGACATTTATTACTTTTTCATAAATCTATAAGAACTGTAAACATGTTCTTGGCTGGCCCTGAAGGGTGACAATACCACAGCAATATTTATTGATTTCTTGGTTTTGAGGTGTCATTGGAAACGTAAATGGACCTTCAATGGACATTGGTGAGTTTCTTTTGTCATACCCCACCATATCTATAATCATTTGCCACAACAAGAACTGGAGCAAAGACACTATTTCAGTCAATTTACAGAAAATGTGGCTGACAAATAGCATTTCCATTAAACTTGTTGTAATGTTTTTGTGCAACATTGCTTTTGTCGATCTGGGTCAGTGGAAACATAGCTACTGTATATAAGTAACTTTCATACTGCGCAAACGTGCGCAAATGCAAACATACATACACACCTTTGGTTCCTCCAGTGAGTCTGAAGGCCATCAGGGACCTTATGATGCCAAACACCTCCATGGTGAGCAGAGTGTGAACCTTCCCCGTGTTGGCATCCGGCCGCAATAATTCCAAGATCTTACCCCGGGAAACAACAATCTCCTGCATCTTAGTTCCTACCAGAAGACACAATCATCCCATTCAGCGTATGTCAGAGGTCAACTATCGGCCACATAATGCAACTGAAAGGCATGCTGTACAGCGTTTCTTATAAGTAGGGGTGTGTGTGAGACACATCTGCTTTGGTACTGAGATCAGAGGTGTTGTAGTTCTCTCCATTGATTTGTAGTCAGAGAAGAGACATGACAAACTCATCACTTCATTTACCTAGGCCTGTGTATCTGATGAACATACAAATAGGCAGACGTAGAAGACAGAAAATTGATCAAGAGAGTTGATCAGATAGAAAAATTAGACTGACAGACAAATAAATGGAGACAAGTAAAGCAACCAAGGGACAAAATGATGAATGCAAATACACTCTGTATTTGCATTCATCATTTTGTCCCTTGGTTGGTTGGTGAAAAGACAAAGAGATTGACAGAAACAGAAGACCGATGGCAAGAAAGACAAACAGGTGAACAAACAGGTGGGCAAGCAGAAATGGACAGACAGTGATGTGCACAGCGATCTCACCAGAGAAGTTTCCATGGATGGCATGGGTGATGCCAGTGGCACGCTGCAGGGTGATGTTGTAGAGAAACATGGCTGCCTGTCAATGGTTCCCACTAAGTCCTTCGGGGGCTGCAGACAGAGCCCAGCTCACACCTGGAGCGACAGAGAAAGGAAAGCGGTAACATTATACAGAGAGCGAGAGGCCCAGGGAAGTCAACTTAGAATGAAAAGAAATCTTTCTATTAAATGCCACAGACAAGTTCAAGACTAGTTTTCAGTAGTTTCCATTCTTGACAACAATGAAGTGACCAACTTGAGTCTAACGGCGCTAGTAAGGAATTAGCATTACTGTAACATTAGCTAGCCGGCAAACTAAAAATGTAAACATGAATGAGTAAAACAGAAGTAGCTAACTTAACAAACTGGCTGTTTGTTGTGGAGTTGTGGGACAGGTAAACGGTAGCCAACTTATTGTTTACATGCTAGTGCCTGGTGAGCACCGATAAGTGTAACTAACGTTAGCTTAACGTTACCAAGTAGTCGGACATTACACTTAGCGAGCCTGCCCTGAATTCTTGTCAATTGCTTGTATTAGCTAGCGCTCTTGCTGCAAATCAAAGGAGGCGGTACATTGTTCTTTCTTTCGATAATCTTAGTTTGAATTTTTTTTCACATAGTTGGTTAATCTTTGCATATTAGGTAGCAAATATTGTAGAAGGCTAGCCGGCCGGCACCCATTCATACAACGCGCCACTTTACTAACGTATCATAATTTTCTTTATCTTGTGAATATCGTGCAAATTTTACATGCATACAACGACTGTTTGATTGCTGCAAATGTGCAGATGCTTGATGAAAATATTTACCGGTGTATGAAATGCGATGCTTCTGATTTCAAATGGATAAAGATTCATTTACAAAATAACTTTCGTGTAACTCCGGAAACCAAACGATGCGCTGCCGTTCGTGGGTCCTTCGCCAGCCACAACGTCGTCATATGAGGTGGTCCACAAAGTGCCTGACGTAAATATCAAATATGCTGTAGCACAGATTCGCCAGCAGATGCCAACAAAGACCTCAAAAGATAAGGGGACGTCAAATGGATTTGTACGATGTTTCATGAGAAACAACGAGCAGTTTGGAGCTGCTGTATTTATCGTTACACTAGCCCATGGATTCAACACGGTTGCTCTGTTAATTATTTTTCCATTTCAACCTCAAAAATACATGCTTTCAAATTTCCATCTTAGGCTTGTTTGGGTTTCTGAATGGAGAGGAAAAAGGAAATTCTGCCAAACTGTTTTAAAGACAGATTAATGTTGCCTGCTGGTTCACTATAAAACCCTGCATTGTAAAAGACTCATTTTAAAATGGAGTAATTCATATGTTCCTGTGGTATGTTAATTTCACATGAATTGGAGCCAAAAAAGTCTCAGATATGTAAATATTTGCAATATGTGTATCTCCACTTGTATTATTATTTAACATCTGAGCTACAGTATACTGTTACATCAAAGTATTATTTAAATCAAGATCAGAGTGCCCTTGACTCAGCTGCCTCTCCCAAAGTAATACTGTGTAAAGTGTATCACAGAATGAACTTCTGATCTTAATTAAGCTACAGATTTGTGACTCTCTTCTATGAAAGAATACTGTGATTTGATTTGTGCTGTCACACATTTGTAGCAGACACACTACTATCACTATGGGTTTAGTCTACAGTAGGAATTGTGTCATAGCTGGAAAAAAATGCACCTTATCCATGAAAAATGTTTGCCCACCTCTAAGCTAATGCAGAGTACTTTACATTACAATTTCAAATATATCAATATATATCAAATATTATTATATATTATATATATTATATTTTTTTTAAGTCAGCAATAACAATAGCAACAGCAACTACCACTGCTACTAGTAATACTACTAATACAACTACAACTTCTACAGCAACTACAAGAGCTACATATACTACTGTAACTACAACTACTATTACAACCTGCAAGCTACCATAGTCCACATCTCGATTAGCAGCAAATTAAGAACTTATCATCAGGTAGAATCACACTGCAGCTCCACTGCCCACACAGGACAGGCTGAAATCCGGCCAAATGTTCTACACATTCTGAGGACCTGGATTCAGTCCTTCAAGGGACATTGCACAACTGCATCTTGGTAATCTGCAGCAGTCTGCTTTGCAGTCACCTCTGAAGTCAGCTCATACACATCAGTTTTGGAAGGTGTGACCTCCACCTTTCTAGTAACAGATGGGAAGAGGATTTGATAACTTACTCCAACTACCTTTGGCAGCTGTGGATTTCTGCAGGCTGTCTGTGGTTGACACATAAAAAGCACATGATTAACAAGTTACACAACCATCAGCCTCTAATACATGTTACAATATGGTGCCTCACGAGTTGTGCAACAGGGTTTCCCCTAGCCAGGTCACCAGGACCAGATGCCCCCAAGGAGGCATGGCAGCGCAATGTGCTTTCCAGCAAAGTCACACCTGCTGACCATGATTTCTAAAAATAAGCACAGTCAATCCACACACACACAGATACACACACACAGACACACACACACACACACACACACACACTGAATATCTCCTGATGGATTCTCAGTGCAGTTCATAGTTTATAATATACTTAGCTTGTGCCTTATGAAATTAATAAGCTAATGCCTTCCTCAATGAAATGATCAGAAATAAAAACTGAGAGCAAAATGAGTCACAGAATTGTCTCATCTTCAGGCAGGCTGGTGGGTCGAATCCTGGATTCAATATGACAATATTAAAATCTGACTTGTGAGATTAGGTGGGTCAATAAATCTAGGATCTAATTTACTTAGTTCAAATAATCATGCTTAAAATGATATCTGCTGCACTGCCATGTTGAGTTCAGTTGCACAATAGATATGGAGAGACTGTTTTACACAGGGTCTAATTTTGGCGACAGACTAGGCTTCAAGACTGGAGCTGATATGACTCAGAATCTTTAGAATTTGAATATAAAAGGTTAGCAGGCCTCTAAATATAGAGAAAGAAATACTGAGTCAAAAAATAGTGGGCATATCACCCTCTCATACTCTATATGTTATCCATCCTTTTCAGTAGTGGGGGAGGGGTGGCCAGGGG
>CABFOQ010004884.1:37611-58167 GCA_900660455.1 Gephyroberyx darwinii | reverse complement strand
TCTGCTGTCCTGACATCAGTAGGGAGGTCATTCAACCACTGTGGGGCCAGGACAGAGAAGAGCCGTGACCGCGTAGATCGACCGCAGGGGCCTCTGAGCAATGGGGCAACCATCGCCTCGAGGCAGCAGAGCGAAGTGGTCGGGCGGGGGTGTAAGGCTTGACCATAGCCTGGAGGTAGGAAGGAGCTGTTCCTTTCACTGCCCTATAGGCTAGCACCAGGGTCTTGAACTGGATGCGAGCTGCTACAGGGAGCCAGTGTAGAGAACGGAGAAGGGTAGTTGTGTGGGTGAACTTGGGGCAATTGAACACCAGACGAGCTGCAGCTTTCTGAACGAGCTCCAGAGGTCTGATGGCCGACGCCGGAGCACCAGCAAGGAGGGAGTTGCAGTAGTCCAGGCAGGAGATGACAAGAGCCTGGATGAGCACCTGCGCTGCCTTGTCAGTGAGGAAGGGGCGAATCCTCCTGATGTTGTAGAGGAGGAATCTGCAGGAGCGTGTCACTGATGCGATGTTTGCCGAGAACGACAGTTGGTCGTCCAGGGTCACACCCAGATTCCTCCAAATTAAGGTCCTTTTTATCCTTCACAGACCTTGAGAAGGCTATCCGTGCTTTAATCTCATTTCGTCTTAACAACTGTAATTTCCTCTACTCTGTCCTCAATCAAAGATCGCTCTCCCATTTGCAGCTAGTGCAAAATGCAGCTGCAAGGCTTCTAACAAACTCTAAAAACCTGGACCTTATTACTCCTATTTTAGCCTCTCTTCACTGGCTGGTTAGTTTAGGATTGATTTTAAGATTCTACTGATAACTTTTCAGGCTCACTGTGGTATATCCCCTGCTTTATCACCTTTTAACTCCTTACGAGCAGGTTTCTGCGTGTTTTTTGTGTATGCTATTTATGCTATTTACTAATTCTGTAAAGCATTTTATTGACTCTGTAAAGCACTTTGTAACTTTGTTATGAAAAGTGCTATACAAAGTTTATTATAATTGTTATAATATATCTTAATCATTTATTGTTATTTGAACCTCTTCTCCCACCCTGTAGATTTGTACTTGGAGTTATGGCTGGCAAAAAGTTGAAAATAAGTTGTGGTGTCACTTTTGGGTAAGGATAGAAATGTAAATTTTTTCTAGCAACAGTCTGCATAGTAACAGTCACTAGGTTACTGTGTACACTTTCAAAGGTGTGGTCTGTCCATAGAGGATCATGCAAATAGACCTGATATTTATGGAGCTATTCATTGATTTATTTTGGGTATGTCTGTCCAAACCCACCCCCACAGCACTAGCTTTAAAGCATACTTTAGCTTTAAATAAATGCAGACACACTGTAGCCTGTGTGCAATGGTTCAGGAATTGTTCGGCCAAAGAAAGAAGTATAAGTTATCTAAACAATTTAATATAAAACATGACTGTTAAAAGGTGGCCTAAATCTCCCCAAAGAGCCCAGGCAGGATGATTCATCCAGATGTCAAATGCTGAGCGGCCATTGATCGTGTTGTAGAGGCAATTACAGGCCGCTCAGTGTCAAAGAGACACAGCCACTTTCCAGAACACCTCCGTTCAGTCTGGTTTTACGCTCACCACAGCATATTCATAATTACACATGCTAATCAAGGTGGGAGTTCACAGTCAGCTATTTCATTATGTTAGCATCTCTGAGTGGCAGCAGGGAGACAACAGCCAAATCATTTTGTACTGTTTGGCAAAGACCACAACATAGATGGTCTCCAGCACTCTCCATGGCTTGCCTACCACTCCACTGTTTACTACAGCCTACACCAGAGCACACAAATTCTGTGGATGGAGCAAGTCTACATTACAGAAAACATATCCATGTGCACAACACACACACACACACACTCATATGCACACCCACATCTCCACACAACCAATTTGCTGGGCTGCTCAGTCAATGATCAAGGTTAGAGTTAAAGCCTTGTTAAACAAGGTGTATTGACAGCATGAAAAAACAGGAAAGCCGTACCCTCAACACTAATAGCAGGACAACAAAGCGATTTGCATGAGTTGAAGATAAAAATAGTAATGTACACTAAAGCAAATTGACTTCTTTAATCACAGGAATAATATGAATATATTTTCTTAAGCCTATTAAATGAAAGGTGGACCCATAAATGCCTTTGACAGGCTTACGGAGGGACTGATTTATATGTTGGCTTCGTGCTTGGATTAAGAAATATTTTACTTGTATTGAGTTTTTCACTCATTTTGGACAAAATGTGAGAATCAGTGAATGTAATTTATTGTCAAAGAAGCCTCGATTAAAGGAACCATTCTCCGTGAAATAGCATTGTAGCCATCTCAAAGCCTCATATCAATACTGCATGGCAAAATGCTACCTCTCTAATTTCACCATAATCAGAAAAGATTGGGTTAAATTAATAATAATGAAGATCCATACGCACAATTAAACAACCTTATTTTCAGATAACAAGAATGCCATTATGCTCTTCTAAAGGAACACCTTCCATAATATGCTGATCTGAATTCTGACAAGGTAGAGAAGAAAGTTTAGAGTGAGCAGAGCACAAAGAAAAAGTAGTATTATTTGCATCGGTGCTGGCATCCTCCTCCACCCAGATGAAGTCACCAACAACTAAATAGTTATTCATCTACAGAAAACAGCTCCAACTCTTTCATTTACAGAAGCTTAAAAAGTTAACATAATGCACACTTACAAACTAACTAACTTACTAAATAACTAACTAACTAACTAACTAACTAACTAATTTACTTACTAGAATATGATTAATTTATTACATTACGGGTGCATGAATGCACTAACACACACAACACACGCATGCAACTAACTAACTAACTAACTAACTAATGTCTAAATGAAAATCCATGTAATCAACAGTTCTCTTCAATATATTTCAGATGGAGAAACTGTAGAGTAAGCCGGTGCTACCCCTCACGAAAATCAAAAAATATGAAAAACGCTGACCAAATTGTTAAAATTCACATTTCCGGAAGTGAAAACTGCATGGGCAGTAGCCTTTTTATGAGTATGACATCACACATCATACAAATACAAAATATTATGTGAACTACGTCGCCTTCAGCATCATGGCTGATGGAAAAGAGCATTCATTCACACAGCTGCCAGCTATCACACCAGCAGCACTGTAGTTCATTACAATAAGATAATAAAACACTGCAAGAGAACGGTATGAGAGCAATATCTTTCATCATAATCTTATCATTCACTTACAACAGTGTCTAGTAGTCCATAAAATTCAATCATGATGATCAAATAGGGTTATTTACCGTAGTTGTTACATCCTGTGTCTGATGTGTTTGGACAGTTGAGTGCCTCTTGTGCTGAACTTTTTTATGCTAAGTGATCTTGTGCTCACTCAACTGCCTTTTAATCTTCAAAATAATCAACAGCGTGATTAATTGGAAACCAAATATGGGATCCTATCCGAGACCATCAGTTTCACTGTGCAGTTCACTGATGTATTGTATCGATTGCAACAGGGGGCCCTCTAATCTGAATCATGGTAAAATCAATAGCTGGCATTGCCTGAGGTCCTGTTCATGCTTCAGTGTACACATCTGAAGTAAACTCCCCTGTGCTGAAACAATCCAGCCATTTGCTTAAAGAAAATCGAGAATCACCGAAATAGGGAGGATGGCGGAGATAAACTAGAGCAGACAGATAGAGAGAAAGGGGGAAAAGCACTGCGACAGGCGAAGGAAAGGAGGGGTTAATAAACTAGGACCTTCAGTGTGATTGAAAATTGCTGTGGAGGTTTTCTCTCTCTCGCAAAGCCTCAGTCTATCAAGCTTGCAGGAGAGAGCGAAGGATCCACATGCCACTGACCTCCTCCGGATCAGCAGGCAAGATGCAGTCACCAAGCTGTCTTTCTGCTGCAAGACCTCTCTCCCTCGCCACACTGACCACTGTGTCTCCTCTCTCTTGATCTCTCCATCTCACCGAGTTAAGTCGTGGGGCCACAGTCGTGTGTCTGCCCCCAGTATTCCCTGTTGGGGAAAGGGAATGGCAGAGTAAGGGCAACTCTGTGCCTATCAGCTTAAAATATGGCTGTAGGTGGCCTGTTCAGCATATTACAATCACAACCTGTGACTGCAACACTGACCAGTGGAGACAGGTAAATGCTCAGAGGAGCTGCAGAAAGGCTCCAGAGCTTCCACTAGCATCTGGTCGTGTGCCAGGGTATCTGAGCCACTCTCAACCCCTGGCATCCTGCCACACACCAAAGCAAGCAACCCTTAGTCTCTGTTCACCTGCACAGAGACAGGAAAGGGGAATGTAGAAAAACGAACAATGGGAAGAATAACAGGATAACAATGGATAGAAAGATTGGAAACTGCGGACCATGGAAGGGACAGTGTTGATCGAAATAAGGGAGCATTGTAGCCTTGAAGGAATGACACTGAATGTAAAAGCTGAACTGTGGTTGTCACAAGATGATAAGTACAGTACTGCAGCAATATTAGCCAGAGTGAGGTGAAATTACCCCACTGGCACTCCAGTTCCAATCACCACAAGGGGAACAATTACCGTAACATTAAATAGTGATAAACACTGCTGCACGGTGATCGTCAGAACATCAGAGCTGTCATTGTGTCATCCGTCAAAACCCTGCTTCAGGGTAGGAGCAGTCAGGTAGTGATACATTGCATGGGACAGAAACAGGTGGTACCGTAGATCCTAATTACTTTGTTCTATCAATTATGTACACATCCCTGCATGGCCCGGGGTCTGCCGTGCACTGCCGCGCCTCCTACTTACACTCTGCACCATCCCAGCTGCAACTTCATAGCAGGCAGTATTTTCAACAGTGCTTTGTGTTGTTGCCTTGAGGTGACTGTGCAGGTTTATTTTTCCAGGGCTGAATTGAATGTTTATTTGGATGTAATATTTCTCAACTCATAAAAAAAAACAAAAAAACATTTCCAGTCTGCATATCCCACTGTTAGGTGCTGATGTATTAAATCCTCTCTGCAAACAGGGGTAAATTCTTTTCTCCTCCACACCGCACTCTAAGCAACAGTTTAGGCACAGGTGCTCTGCTGTTTTGTGTTTTCAAGCTGTAACGGTCTTCCAGGCACTTGTGGTTTCAGCCTTTGTTTTGCACACTCCCTGAGTTTTCTCTCAGCTACTCAATGCACAAAAACATTATGCTAATGAGTGGGTAAACATCTGCTCCCAGCTCAGTATTTCTCTAGGTGCTAAAGCATGTGTGTGTCACTTATACGATAGATACTGTACCTGGGCCATCCCTATACAAAGAAATCTCAGACTTTATCATTTATTGAAAGGAATTGTTTTGCTCCTCTCTTTCACCGTCCCTTCATACAACAGTGTCATTTGTGAGTCATGCATTAGAGTCAGTGTGCTGTGAGCCATCATGAATCACACACTTCCACTGACTGCACACAGTAGAGCACGTCACTCAGCTCTGAGGGAGAAAGTCAAAGTGGTCAGTGAAAGGGATAGTGTTGACATGGTTTAGGAGGTATTATTGTGATATGACCAATGAGGCCCTGGATCCATGTGTGTGTGTGTGAGACAGGCTACACCTAACACCCTACACACATATTTTTCTAGATGCCAAAAATTCAAATGGGTTGGAGGAAGGGTTTTCTCTGGTATGTGTTGCATCATCAGTTTTTTAAGTGTATTGATCCCTAGCCTTGGTGGATAAATTACTTTTGTCATCTGTGTGAGGTCCATAATGGAAGGATTTCAGGTATTAGAAACCTGTTTGGCTTGAGGAAGACATTGTTTTAGAAAGCATTCATGGTTTGCTGGTATAGTTTTAAGATTTTAATAGTGTATTTCAGATGTTAAATTAGCATATCAAAGTTGGAAAAGTATTAGTAAAACTCGACAGAATGATTGTTTACGTCTGCGTCAGTCAAAATATGATGATGGCAGACAAGATGGTTATCTGTTAGGTATTTTTCCAAACTGTGCTATTCCAAGCTTTGTCTATTAAAGTTAGTGGATGCCATGAAATTAGGAGGCATTAATCAGAAGTAATCATAACCATGAATCATGACCTTGTGACAATTAATTTTTCTTTTTTAAAGCCAAAGGTACAAGATTGCGTACCTAATGTTTTCTAAGAGGGAATGAACTAGTTATCCATAAGCGATTGTGGGTGATTTCATCTAATCCTTTTTCCCTCACTTTCAAACGATTTTTCAATGATTTGTAATGATTTTTGCCCCTGCGTACACTCCTCTCCTCATCCCTAAAACAGCACATCATGTCTGATACAGAAACCATGGTAGAGTATGTATGCAAACATAGCAGATGCCGACTACATTTGCTCAGTCAGTCCTGATTACCAACCGTGAAAGCGATGTGATTGGTAGAACTGTGAGAACTCTCACTAACCACTGGAAGTACAACACCTGGAAGTACAACACTCCCCACAGGATTGTGGGGAGTGTTGTACTTCCCCAGGAATTCACAAATTGATGATTTCTTAAAAATGTTGTTGAAATGAAATTGACTTATGGCTTCTACAGGAGCATATACCATCATTTTGCAATCTCGTAGCTGATGGTAAGCCTAACTTGTACGGTTACTCCGTCATGGCTGATAGTCAAATTCCCTATGGTGATTATGAATTGTATTTTTACTTCCGGACCCTGACATTTCAGTTTTGTTAGTCACAGTAATTCCAACTTCACTTGCTTCACTATTGTTTTGCTGGTGCACTTAGCTATTTTGTGATATGATAAATTGTAGACAGTTATCAATATGCTCGTTATCTTGTGTTTTGAATTGTCGGTGGAGAGTGGACTAGTTAAAATCACCTCAGTGGTTAGTCATCATGCATTTCCTCCACAATGTAGGTCATTTTTTCCGCATTTGTTGTTTAGATTTCTGACATGACCAAGGGGCATTCAACAATAGTGATTTATTTTTGGATGTTATGATTTCAACAAAGCCAGTTTTGCACTGTTGATGTCTGTGAGGGGTTGTGCTTTTGATAGCTAAATACTTCAACAACTGAAATGCTCCCTTCCCCCTATCAGGTTGGAACGCCTGTCTGTTTCTATGCAGTGATGGCATAGAGTTTATTGGAACTATTTTGTGGAAGGTGAAAATTTGTGGAAGGTGAAAATTAGCATCTATGGTGTTAAGATTTCTAATTAAAATAAAATTTTCATAATGATTTGCCAATACAAATTAGCCAATGCCCATTAAAGAACTAATGATTTTCTCAAGTGCTGTAAACCATGATATATTTGATAGTGCACAGGTATAGAGAAGTGAAGTGTCTTATCTCTAACTGAATTACCTTAATTTGCTTCGTAATGACTATGGTGCTGTAGCAGTATTATGGTAAAAGAGTGAGCAAAGGAATGTGTCACTGTTTCTTTTAAATAGAATAATAAAGCAGATCTAACCACTAGTTCTGCATGACCAAAATGTATCAAACAGGTTAGGGTTCTTCAATGGATAAGACACTCTGAACAGCCTATTGCACCTTCTTTGTTGTAGCTTATTCAGTGATATTATAACTCAAGTGATTCACTAAATGCATTCAGGCAGCACACCTGCCAGTAAGCGGCAGTCACAAACAGTTAACCTCAAGATCTGGAAGTGTTTCTGAGTCAACGAAGCTTCAAAAACTGCCATTGCCACTGTCATCCACTGCCTTTGTCAAAGTAAGGTTACATAAAGAGCCTTTAGGTCAATCTATCTAAGATTCCCACTAAAGTAAGTTCAAGTACCGCATCCTGCCGCTGGCCATAAGGTAAGCAATGCTAAAAATTCTGATTCTAAATTAATGGAAGTAATGAAACAGTTCTCTGGCTTTCAAATCAACTGATTAAGCTTATGCTTAGCCATCCCATTGACTGTCGAATATAGCAAAGCAGTGTCTGTGTGGCATAGAATTATATTGCCCATAGCAGTATTAACATTGTTATTATTAACAATGTTAATTAGCTAATATTTATATGAATTAGCTAATATTATGACAATCTAAAATTATGACAATACAGATTATATAGTATTATGGTGGCAGCACAGATGGCCACAAAACCCTAATTCATGAAATGAACCTTTGCTAAAAATGTACCTATTCATGTCATAATGGTACTGATATTATTGAACCAGAAAATGTACCAATATTAGTATGTGTCTATCATATCCTGAAAGTCCCTGACTTGATGGAACAGCTCTGGAAAGTGTTGGTTGTTATATAGATAGATAGATAGATAGATAGATAGATAGATAGATAGATAGATAGATAGATACGATCGATCGATCGATCAATAGATAGATAGATAGATAGATAGATAGATACACACACACACACACATATATATATATATATGTGTGTGTGTGTGTGTGTGTGTGTGTGTGTGTGTATGTACTGCATATATCCCTTGTGTTTTTAGCTTTAGCAAAGTCTCAAGATATATAGTCTCAAGGAATAACATAAATTATGTTTTAGATGTTCAGTTGAATATAATCTACAACTGAACTAAACTAAAAATAATCACAGGATTATTTATAACATGTAATATATATTACACCTTCATTATAAGCACATACTACTAATAATAATAATAATAATTTCTCTGTATTATGCAGAAAACTGTGTGGATAGCATCACCTTAAACTGAAATTTTAATTGTTCCTATATTATTATCCAACTTCAGTGTGCATGAAATATACCATTGTTTACAAAACTAAGGTGACTTTTGGAGATGCCTACTGATTGCATGCCCTTGTTTAGGCATGTCTGTCTCTAGCCTACAGTACATAGTATGATTGATGATGCTCTTTCACTCATTAATAAACAGGATGTAAAAGTTTGGAATCCTTGCATCAAAACAAGCAACAGCTGACTGACACCATTCTGTTTGTCTCTCTGTTTTGACGCAGGCACCTGCTGCAGAATGACCCTGCAACCACTAACTCCAGTGAACTGTGCAAGCCTTCTACAGCCCGGCTGCTCCCTGCTACAGCTGGATGGTGATTCTCTTCTGTTCGGCCAGAAAGGCTGGCCCAAGCGTTCCTGCCCAACAGGAATATTTGGGGTACGGCTAAAACATGGTGAGCTTAGGTTGAGGGCCATCTCCTTCTCTAATGACTCCTGCTACCTTCCTCCATTGCGTTGTCCTGCTGTTGGCCGCCTCGACCCCCATGATGGGTACCCAGAGAGCTATCTCATCCACGGTGGCCGCACCCCAAATAATGAGATCTCACCAAGCTTGTACCTGCTGACCCTGGATAGCCGCGGCTGCAATCGCAAAGTGACCTTGCGCTGCCAGGAGAAGGAGCTGGTAGGAGAACTGCCTGGGGCCCGATATGGCCACACAATCAGTATGGTTCGCAGCCGGGGAAAGAGGGCCTGTGTGTTGTTTGGGGGTAGGTCTTACATGCCTGCAGGAGAGCGCACCACAGAGACCTGGAACAGGGTTGTAGACTGTCCTCCTCAAGTATTCCTTATTGACCTGGAGTTTGGCTGTTGCTCTGCTCACACTTTATCTGAGCTTAGTGATGGACAGTCCTTCCACCTGGCCCTTGCCAGAGAAGACTGTGTCTACTTGCTAGGTGGTCACACTCTATCTTCTGACTCCCGCCCCCCTCGACTCTTCCGCTTGCGCGTTGACCTTCCACAGGGCAGCCCCATGCTTTCCTGTGAGGCCCTAGACACTGGTATATCCATCTCCAGTGCTATCGTCACCCGCACAGGTCCCACTCACAGATATATTATCTTGGGAGGGTATCAGTCAGATTCTCAGAAGAGGATGGAATGCAGTACAGTGGTCCTGGATGACAAAGGGATCCACATTGAGTCCTTAGAACCACCTAAGTGGACTGCAGATATCAGTCATAGCCGCACCTGGTTTGGTGGCAGCTTGGGGGAAGGAATGGCTCTGATAGGGGTTCCAACCGAGGGAAGGTCATCCCAACCAGATTCACATTACTTCTATCAGATGTCTTTCCAGTGCGGGGAGGAAGGCAAGGGGGATGAAGGAACTCAGGGCTGCAGCCAAGAATCGACAGACTATGAGGACTCCACTCCACTTGAGGACTCTGAGGAGCTGTACTTTGGCCGTGAGCCCCATGAGCTGGAGGACAGTAGTGATGCAGAAGGGGATACTTACAATGAGGAGGATGAGGAGGATGAGTCCCAAACAGGCTATTGGATCAAATGCTGCTTGGGATGCCAGGTAGACCCCAACACATGGGAGCCTTACTATTCTACTGAGCTCCACCGGCCAGCCATGATCTTCTGTTCCAGGGGGGAGGGAGGCCACTGGGTCCATGCCCAATGCATGGAGCTATCTGAGACTCTGCTGCAGAGGCTCTCTCAGGGCAACAGCAAGTACTTCTGCCTGGACCATGGAGGGCTTCCCTGTCAGGAAATGACCCCACCTCGACAGGTGCTGCCTCTAAAGCGCACCCCTATGAAAATGAAGCATAGGAAGACCTATCCCACAATTAAGATGAACCCTGCCAAAAAAAGCTTCTTTAGAAGGCTATTTGAGTGATGTTTGGTGATAGGTGAAATTATAGACTTATTATAGACATGATAATTACATTTAATATGATTAATGTGCTGTGTATGCTTGTATCATTGTATATTAACTCATTCATATTAACTTTGCATCATTTAAATTCATTATATACAGTATCTTTTGAGCATTTATAAATGGTTTAACTATGTACACTATCTGAAAGTCTTATAAAGGACCCTCAGGGTCCACAGGGTCTAGGGGATACTGAAGGAAGAAACAGCTAGTATTAGGACTGGAATAGCCAGCAGGGCTGTATGGAGACATCCATGTGTAGGAGTCCTCAAGACATATATGGGGAAGATATCCAGCCAGGGAAGTCATGTGTTTGCTATGTATACATTGACCCTATATAAGATCCTGCAGTTGCCTTGGTAGACACAGACTCATGCTTTGCCTTGTTTGGTGATGTTCGTCTTTGTCCACACGTGTGTATTAAACTGCTCGAACTAAGATCAACTTCATTTCACCTTTTTTTGACTACAAAGGAAGAGAATCCCACCTTTCATTTGGTCATGGAATTTAGAAATATTATATGCTCTTACTTTGATCTCACCTGGTCAAGCAGTAATTATTTTTTCCAGATGTTCTTTATGGATATACTATATAAAGTCTACATAAAAATACCTAATATGCAGATCTGCAGTCCAGTCCTAATACCAGCTGTTTCTTTTTTCTTTGTTATACAGCTGATTGCCCTTAAATTTGTTTATTGTATAGTGATGTGTGCCTCTCTCTTGTTCTGTACTGCTGCATAACTGCAATTTCCCCTCAGGGACAATAAAGAGCCATCTAATCTAATCTAATCTAATATCTGAGTCAACTTTGTCATGAGATAAAACAATAAAACTAAAACCTGAAATCAAAACTTCTATCTGTGCTGAATCTTTCTAATGTGCTATCTTAATTTTCATATGTGACACAAATATTAATATTTTTATTGCCTAGTGTGCAGTTTTTGTAGTATCTTTATTCATGTTTCATGTTGTATGTCAATTTTATTATTTTGTCTTCCATCAAGGACCACAGTGTAAATAAGTGGTTTAAAAACACTTTCTTGTGCTATCCTCTGGAGCCAAATATATCTGAATTTATTTATTCTTTTCAGATATTTTTCAGATATTTTATCAATCAAATTGCAATTATTTTTAATGAGAACAACACAGAAGTTGAAGTGAAATGTTTTATTTATTCATTTATGGATCAAAACAAGGACAACATGTTTTATATCAGATAAACTCATCACTGTCTTATTATACAGCAAATACACCAACAAGCATAGTGGGTTGCCAGTTTTGGTGTAAATACAGCAGAAATATGGAGTTCTGTAAAACAACAACATTTAGACACAAGCACAATTAAGGCTGTAGTGGATTTTCAATTCATTACCAGTATGCCAAAAAAGAGCCTGTTGAAAGTTTTCTGCATCCCCAGAAAACAATTTGCCTGATTTTTAGTGTAGAGTTGGTAAAAAATGATGAAATGCACTGTGCAAAGTGAACAAGTAGAATTTCATGAATCATCCATCATCCATTATTTTGGAAATGCAATTCATTATGGCCAAAACAAATACGAGACATGTCGCAATATACTGCACTGTAAAACATGATGTTATTGTAGGACTGTGACAACTATCAAATGAAATATCAATATTTCACAGTTGTCATATGGTTGAAGTTATGACAGTAAATTCAAATCAAAACATTCAATGAAATAGGAAAACAAAGTTGCCTGTCACAATTCAAAATAGTGAGGGCAGAAAAAGATAATATAATCAATCAATCAAACAAATAAAGTTGTCAACAAATCATTTTACATCCAGTTTCTCTTGCTCTCGTCCATCCCATTCCTCTGTAAGTAATGGTTGTGAAAAAAGAAAAGAAAAAGAGCCAGGTTATATACAGAGTCCCAGCCTGCAAGCAAGTCCATGGGGTATTAGGTTTAGTAATGGACCATGCTGTATTTTTATGATATCAACAAAAAGGTCAGTATATGCTTTATTTTATGTGGAGAAGTAGAATAAGTATCATCTCTCCTTCACTGTGCAAAAACTAAAAGAAAAAAGAGATAAAAGTGACCTGGCATCTATCCTGCCCCTCAGGGACCCCACTATAAAGTACTAAAGTAATCTTTTTCAGAGGGCACTCATGAAACAAAGAACATTTGGGTCTCTGTGATTCCATTTGGTTCCAGCTCAAATGATATATTAATACAGTGGTCATAAATGTGGTCTTTTTAACACAATTTCCCTCCCATGACTTACAGCGCTTTCATCTGTTTCCATAAATATCCTCTCTGTATAAATTCATGAATGTGTCATAACCTTGCAATACAATAAACTGCACCATATTTCATAGGAAGCTGAAGGAAAAAAAATCTCTCTTGCTAAAAGCAAGGGAAAGAAACTCCATGTTACCTCTCTATTGCAGAATTGTCCCATCTTTGTCCTCTAATGATTAAATAAACATTAATTAATAGAAACCATGGGATGAGAATGATGTTATGTTCTGTGTTCTGTTTGAGTAAATTAAATGGGTAATGTAGACAGCAAAATGCAACATCTTAGAGAATAGACATTCATGCTTGAAGTCCATAATTTAATATGAAAGTATGCTGTAGATAATACTCCTACTATATTGATAAAATCAATCAAATCTTAACATACAACTGTCAAAAGCCATTAACATCCAGAGACATATTCTGATCAGCTTGGTTCTCCACTGGCTCAATGGTACCTTGTAGAGCTGTGGCACAGTCCTTGTGAGCCTCCATAAACCTTTGCAAGTACTTGGAGGTGTAGAGCCAGTGGTGTTTCAACACATCCTCCAGCTCAAAGGCCTTGGACTGACGTGCATTCATCTTACGGAAGCGCCTGAACAGTTTGTTTGCTGACTCATTCCCCTCACTGGCCCAGGCTCCTATAGAGCCATCTCTTTCAATGATTTCGGGGACATGGGCGAGGGTCTTATGCAGATAATTGGTGATCTTTCCATTGTACCTATATTTGAAGGTAGTGGAGAGGAGATTGGCAAAGTTCTGGGAGTTAAAGCTGTAGCGGCACAGCTCGTCAGGGCATTCCTTGGCTGGGCAGGTAGCGCGCCACACAGGCTTCATCTGGACGTAGAGCCCCATGAGCTCCCTCAGGGCCTCTCGCCTCTCTTCTGAGGGTACCAGCTCACACACCACCTCCACAGCCTCCTGGGTCATTAGCCTCCGGGCATAGTTCCCATTCATCCTCATCACTGGTTTAAGCTTCATCTTCTTCCTCAGGTGCTTGTCTAGAGCTGCTCGCCATCTCCGCCGCTCCTCCCGGGTGGGGTTGGCCTTCTGGTACACCTCCCCAATCTCATCCTGGAAGATTTTGTAGAACTCTGTTGCATTACCAATGTCGCAGTGTAATGCATCAATAGTGGGCTGGGTCTCCATAAAGGGCTTGGCAGAGACCCCTTTGACCCGGTCTCGCAGCTCCTCAACAGACTCAGAAAAGGGGTTGGTCCTCCATATTTCATAACGCTCCAGGTTCTCACCGTGGTTGCGGGTGATGGAGTGTAGGATCATGTTGTGAGAGGCTTCTGCTCGACTGGAATCACACAGAGTGCAGATATAGGTGGAGCCTGAGGCCTCCAGGCCCTCCATGTCACGCACCATCTTCTCATCATATCCTGTGGCTCTGAAGTGGAAGCGGAAGGAGCGAGGGAGGCCACCCATAGAAAGGATGAGTTGACTCTGCTTCATTGCATTACGCTCTGCAACTAAAGGTCCCAGGACAGCAGTGAGTGTCTCATGGTCTGACTCATCCACAAACATCAGGCTTAGGGGCTTACAGGACAGTTCTGAGTTGGGCTTTGGCTCGGTAAAGATGGTAACTGCCTCTTCCTCTCCATCTGCCAGGACAGAGACAGACATAACAGTAATAGAGAAGCGTACAGCCTTCTCGGGGACCACTGGCCCTCCCCCGTGCTTTTCGCTGACATCTCCCATGCCGTCACAAGATTCCTTGATCAGAACACTGAAGCCTGAGGTGCAAGCACTGTCTTCCAGCCCACACTCTTTCAGTCCCTCCATGATGTGCTCCTCCAGATCCTTTAAGGCTGATACCAGGGCCACGTCGTAGCGAAACCGTCGAGTAATGGTGTCAGCTGGGATGTCATCCACCAAGGCAGCCAATCCTGAGAGCCCATTAATAATGCCCACATGACAGGATGCAGACACATTCTTGAGGGCCGGCTGCCATTCGAATAGATGATAGCCGGGGAGGAGTTCCTTCTCTGCAGCTCGGAGGGTGTGCAGGGGCTGGAAGATCTGGCGGCCACTGATAGCTTTTACAGTCCGGTACATCTTGTGGTATTGGCTGCAGCTCAGAAAGGTGTTGACACGAATGGCCAGACACACAGCAGGATGCAACCCAAAGCCTCTGCCTGCAGAGAGAAAGAGAATGAGAGAAAGACAGAGTGAGAGAGAGAGAGAGAAAGTGAGAGGAAGGGATTGAGACACAAAGAGAATCATTTGTTTAACACCAAACTGTGAAAGTCCACTCTTGTGCATTGAAAAGAATGGCAATATCTAATATTTTCTTATTTGATTAATACTATGAGACAGAGAGAATCATGAATTTAACACCCAAATGTAGATGTATCATTGTCAAAAGTTCACAAGCCCATTTTGGTGCTTTGGTTATGATTACATAATCCAATATTTCCTCATTTCCAAATGATATAAGGGGACAGAGGGTGAATCGGTGAAGCTGGCAAAAGTGATGTATTGGCTGCAGATGAAAACAGACACCAGCTGGCCTCTATTCCTCAGAGAGGCGAATGGTGCTGTCTGTGTAATTTGCAGATACAAGAGCTGCTGATGTTGTTTTGATTCTAACAGCCCCTTGACAAGAGTTGTTATTGGGCATTAAAGGGATAGTGAGAATGAGAGGCCGACGGACAAGCAGACAGAAAGTGAGAGTGGGAGAGAATCAGGGAGGGGGTTGGGCATGTAACGAGACTGGTTCAATAGATAGAGGCGGACAATGATAAAATGCTTTTCACTCAGAATCCCTGACAGGTTCCTCCACTCTCCTGAAATAATGAACTTTTCAACTCATTGTTATTTATGAGATGAGTTTATTCCTCTGTGGTAGGCAGAAATATTAATGCGCTATAGACTATATAATTTTCATTCACTTGTGTCTTTCTTGGGTATGAAGAGTTATGTTTTAAATTTGAAAATTAGCTTGAACAAAAACCTTATAATAACCCCTTACCTTGCATCAAGGCCTCCAGCTCGTCTGCCTGCCGGTGTTCATTGCCAGCTCGCAGAGCAAGAAGGAACAGGGTCAGACACACAGACTTCATGTCACCACCTTCCTCTTTGTCTGCAAACACCTTCACCTGGTTCTTCAGGTCCTTCAGTCGATGTTTCTGGGCACGGCGTGTTAGTGATAGCAAGTGCTGACGGGGTCTTCCTCCTTTATTGATTTGCAGATAGTTGTCAAGGTGCTTCTCTGGTGACTTCTGGTTTGCGTCCTGTTCCTCCAGCTGGTGGCCTAGATAGTGGGCTTTGAATGAGTCTAGCCTTACCTGCTCCCCACAGCCACCTCTGGGGCAGAGCAGAGGAAGAGAGTGCAGGACTGCCAAAAAGACCTTGGTAGGGGTAATGAGGTCAGTGGGTGCACAGAACAAGTTACAGGCCGGGCAGTGAGGTCCGAGAGCGTGGTTATATTTCCTAATACAGCTGCGGCAGAACAGGTGTCCACAGGGAGACTGAACTGGGTCAGAGAGCAGGTGGTCACACACCAGGCAGGTGATGGAGCAGAGGAAGTCCACAGGGAGGTCCTCAGAAATCAGCCTGGTACTCAGGTGGTCTTTCTGGCAGTGCGTGATGCTCTTCACCCATTGCTCTCTTTGGATGCTGGGTTTCATCCGGGCTCTGAGTGCAAGACCATGGTGATGGTCTCCTACAGATCTCAGAGCTCTCTTCTCACCAGTAGCAGGGTTATCATAGTGGTCCCATTTGGTCCTTTTTGCCAGACACTGGGCTCTACGAACAGGCTTCCTCCTCTTCCTCCCACTTCGCTGGAGTGAAGGTTTCCTTGGGAAGCAAAGGGGGCAGAAGGAAGAGTGGGGTTTCCACTCAGGCACTCTAGTCCTGGAGAAGCTGCAGAAGCCTCCTCCTCGGATGGCAGCCATCCAACAACGATGGCAGAAAGACAGAGGGTGGACGGTTTCGATATCCTCTGTCACATCCACTTTGAAGACCTTGAGGATGACTTCTGTCCAGCTAGTGAACTTACAGCCCATCCTACGCAACGCACCCCTGCTTGCTTCTTCCAGAGTCCCATGCACCTCATGTTCTGGGCCTTTTACTTTCCTTAGAGTCATTCCACAGAGACGACACAGACACCTTCACACAGGAAAATCAAACATGAAGAAATTAAAGCATTCACAATTCTCTATGGTACCTGTGACATTGTGGTACTGTACTGTATGCCTTACTGTCTAAATGGACATGTGATATTATGTGGCAGAAAAAAACATTATTTTGTGACCAGATGTATTCCATAGTTTTTATTAATATAGTATAGTATAGTATAGTATAGTATAGTATAGTATAATATAGTATAGTATAGTATAGTGTAGTATAGTATAGACATAGCTGTAGATACAGTATGCTGCACTCGCTCACTCACCTGAGGTGGCTCATGTGAGTGTCCATCTCCTGTAGTTTCATATCTAGTCTCCGGCCTGGACCCTCCACATTTTCCTTGCTTTTTCCCCCTAGGCACAATTTCATCACACTCCCTGGAAGATCCACACCATCGTGTAGTGTTGACCTTCGAGCTCCAGGATTCAAGATGCCTGTCAAGGCACCTTTCTCAGGCTGTACCTCACTGGGCAGAGGGGCCTTCTCCATGGACTTTACCCTGAACAGTTTAAACTTCCAGTGTGAGAATTTAGAGTAGGGGTGGTGGAGCTCAGCCGGCATGGAAGATCTGGGGCCATCTGTCTCCAGGCTGTCCCCCGCCATGATGTGGCTTAGGTCTCAGACCCTGGAGAGGAGAGGAGAGGAGAGGAGAGGAGAGGAGAGAGGCAGAGCTTAGTTAGATGAATCACAAAAGGATGAAATAATTCCAGCTGCCTATGAGAAGCCCATTGGCTATAGAGAAAAGATTTATGAGTTAGAATCCTCAGATATCCCCAGTGCCTTTTCACTATTGAGCCCATGACACAACCTAGCAGTTTTACTTGATTCCTGTTGAATTTATACACCAAGTACTCTGAAATCCCACTGCACAGAGAGTAGTGAGCCCTGACCTAGAGTGCTGTATTATACCATAAGTGGCATTTAGATCTTCTGTAAAATGTATGAGACAAGCATTGGGGGATCGATACAGCACCAAAATCTTCATTTCTCTCATCTCCAATCCCATCGCTCAGGGAGCCATTGTGACTTTTTTCCGTTTGACACAGCAACTTTGCTAAATGGGCAACCTTATACCTGCAAGGCTGTCAATCACTTATATTAGTCATTTTCTTGGCTGGAGAATATGAGCCCCAGGAGCCTCTGAATGGCATTTTAACGCAAGAAAAAATTGAAAATACAGGAAACTTGTTTTCATAATTCAAAGTTATTGACAAAACAGGAGGAAAGGAAAACAAGAAACCATCATATGAAAACAAACAATATGAAACCATTATATAAAAACAAGCATACCATCATATTAAAATATACATTAAGAGGTACTTTAAACACAACATTGTTACAGGCAAGTGCTCTTAACACAGCTATGATCAATAATACTGTAGCACAGTGTGACAGACCATATTCTTCTCCCATATACTATCTAAGCTCAATTCCCAGTTCAGATAATAAATCAGTCAAACAATCTTATAAACTATTACATCCAATGTTGAGTCTTACCATAGCACACCTATAGCACACACACTGTAGCATCATCCTTCTATCCATCTTTTTTTCTTGCTTTCTGCCTGGGAGGCTTGAATCTGGCAGTCTCCTTCATTTTCTAGCTCTCTGTGTATTTCAGATGCTGAACTCTCCTCTGAGACAAACAGCTGAGCCTGTGTGCATGTGTGTCAGCTGGGTTCTTACCTTGTTTTTCAGTCTCAGCTGGCGTCAGCTCCCCTGGGGGTCCTCTCCGCATGGGAGCACAAGGGAAGCCCTGGAGCCAGGCCCTACACACTGTGTATACTGTATATATTTGTGTCTGTCAATGAGTGTCTCTCAGCTTGGAGCGTCTGTTACTAGGGATTGTGGCTCTGTACAGTGGGATTGCTCCAATCTCCTTGTGTCTGGTATTTATACCCTTCATGGTATGGGATCCCAACAGTCAATTCCTGCCACCTGATGCAGGCAGCTGATCAGAAAAAAAACAAGGTTAACCCCAAAACATAGTTACACACATACAAACATGTGCATACACACACATGTACACCAATAAACGAACGCACACACAGAATTCAACACCCCACCCCAAACAAACAACTCTCTAGCATACCACACTGATCCTCAGCTGGAGACACCTCTACGTCACCTTTATCTCCCCTTTCTCAACCTCAATCTGCAGATTCACCTCAACCAGGTGGCCTAACTCTGAGAAAGAGACACTGTTAATCCCATGAAAAGGTTACTAGTGCAGAGACACAACTGATCACAACTGAAAACGGCCCCACTGTCCTGTCCCACACAGAGAAAAAGCAACGTTTTTCTGCAAGTTTTATAGAAAGGCAGTTTCATGTGATAAGAACACTTGTTCCGTCTAGAGTGACTTTAAGCAGTGACTTTCTTTCATTCCTTCACACTCCGTCTCTATGCCTCTCCATTAAGAATGAGTTTTAATTAGACAGCATCATTTGATGTAATTTCTCAGTAGGTAGGGAGAGTATTTGCACAAGATCATTCTTGTTTGTAATTATCCAGGGGATTAATCTGGTGTCTTCGCCACAGGAGCCTGTTGCTGTTGTGTTGGATATGCCAGCCAAGTCATTAGATACACAGTCAGTGGGCACCAAACGACAGTCGGGTCTCTCCCACTCTTGTCTGCTTAACAGGGGAGCGGGATGAATACTGGCAGGCTTTGCAGCTTTTATGCGGTGCATATGGTCAAGTGTGACCTTAGACTGTGATAGTACTTTTTTTTTGCGATTAGCGTAGACCTATCCAGAAGAAAAATGGAATAGTAAATATACAGTATAAATAAATTGGTGGCAGGTAGTGGTTTCTAAGTCTATTCAAATTCATCAACCATGGATGGGAGTTTTGAGGTATACAGTGCTTTATACATTACAGACTGAGCAAATGATGGATTGTAGCAAGATGTTCCAAGCCTATTTATAGTTGATATTTAGATTTATGATAGCCAGGTAGCCATATGTTTCTGAGGTAAGCGACACACATAGCTCCGTGGCAGACAGGGGCGGAGATGCTGCAGATGTCTGTCTAACAAACAAGCAGTGACCCAATGAGACCCTCATCTCTCTGTGTCTGCTAATTGACTTGTTATTGATCAACCCAATGACAGTTTGATTTATGGGAAAAAAGACTTATGGAGACAGCCACCTGGCATGGAGCTGAGTGTTATGAATGTGAGGAGCAGACCTGGGGAGTAGGAGCTGCAGTAGGAGGATCTACAAGTTTGTTGTAATGCACCACTGAAAAGGACACCTGGTACTGGGAGAGTGTTTTTTTTAATATGATGAACCCAAACAATGCGACTGAGCAATGTGTGTGTGTATATGAGTGTGCAGCAGGTGGGTGGGGTGGTTGGGAGTGGGGGATGGGGGAACAAAAATATATAAAGAACTCTTATTCATCCATCCTTTACTGGCTTGGGATATTTCTCATCCACCTTACCGCCTACATAACCACTTATGTGTGTGTGTGTGTGTGTGTGTGTGTGTGTGTGTGTGTGTGTGTGTGTGTGTGTGTGTGTGTGTGTGTGTGTGTGTGTGTGTGCATGCACATGTGTGTGTGTGTGTGTGTTTTGTGTGTGTCT
>CABFOQ010004884.1:20491-37591 GCA_900660455.1 Gephyroberyx darwinii | reverse complement strand
AAAGAGATCCAGAAAAAAGTGGGAGAATGGAAAGAGGAGAGAGGAGGAAGAGGGAGAGAGAAGGTGTAAGAGGTGAAAGAGAGAGAAGAGGATATAGTAGTGATCTCTTGTGTAAAGGAGTTGCACAGGATAACAGGCTTAGCTCAGACTGGAGAACACAAAAGGGCTTAAGGCTGATTGCGGGCTGTGACAAGGAAAGGGGGGAAGAGATCAAGCCTTCCAGGCAGAACTATGTAAGCCAAAGGTCCAAAAAGGACCCTCAGACAGCTCACAGTCACACAGCAGCATTAAAGAAAAGTGTCAATAGCAGCTGTGGGACAATGGATGAATTCTACAGTAGCTTCCGTATCTCCCTTACAGAGAATAAAATGTCAGCATCATCTACATTTGAATAGACCAAAAAGAATTGCAGCATGATATTTATAAATGTCATGAAGAATGGAGGCATCTTCATCATTGCTTTCAGAGCGAGGAGGCCATTTCACTCCCATATTTCCACCGAGTGTTATGCAATATATTAAGCCTTCAGAATACAAAGTTTAATTGCGTTTTCGCAGCGCATTCAACAACTTCAGCCTCACCCACCTCATTTTCAGAGTCACTCCCACTGTCCACCTCTTCCATCCCTCATCCTGAGACATGATTTGGTAAATTAATACTCAAGGAGGTAGATTCCAATGCAGAGCCATTCGTCAAAGTGACCTGCCAGAACAAAACCCTTTCCCCACCATTCATATCACTCTCATCCATCTCTCTCTCTCTCTCTCTGTCTCTCTCTCTCCATCACTCTTGTATCCCTTGTCTCTCCCCTCTCCTCTCACCCTCACCTCAGGTTTTGTTAATAATCATTTATGTTATTATTCCAATGAGGTGATTTATTACTGGCTCTCCCTCCTCCTTTTTTACCACAGGTTAGGGTCCTTATAATCTCGCAGTGACAGTCAGGGGACAGCTGAGTTGAGTGATGCTGTCTTGAGGCCTTGCGTGACCCTGTATGACTCGGGTGCATTTGTTGTTGGCTCATCCTGACTGATGGAGCTTTAACTGAGAGCAGAGGCACACACAACATCCCACAAGCTGTTGACAGGCTGACACCACAATATCTTCCATGTCCAGCTATCCAAATATTCATTTTATTGGATAGTCTAGTCTTGGGAGGGCATTAATTCGTTCCGAGTCTTGCATTGTAACTTCCCCCGAGGCGCTGCAGAGTTATTTTGGTTTTGGACTGGTTCCATTCGTTTCTTCTATTCTGGTGAGTCAGACAATATGGGGAACAACTTAAACTTCAGCAACTGTGAGTGTCCATTTAAAGAACACTTTTATAATAAAAAAAAAATCCCATTATCATACCAAGAAAGGGCCCACAGAGGTCAATAACACAGAGATTGCACGGAATACACTTTGTGATTGTGTTCCTGTTTACAGTATGGCCCTCCAGGAAGTTAGACCTTCATCTGAGCAGACATTCCAGATGGATGTTGATCCACTCTCAGTAAACCAAAGGAAATTAAACCCTAAGCCAGATTCAGGAGCACTAGAGTAGAGTGGGGAATCAAGACTGGTGTCTTTAATCAAAATAACAATGCTCTTTAATTCTGTGTTAATTAAATGTAGATTTCCCTGATTGAGGAGCAGTCCCCTTGATGCCAGGGGACCTCCAGTCACATAAACATCCGCTCAGTGGATTTGTTTTGTGTTTAATCATGTATTAGTTCTCTTTCCTGAACTGTCTGGTGCTGGTTTACACAGAAGGTCTGTCAGCTGAGGGATAGTGTCTTGCAAACAACTCTTCGAAATTTCAAATACTCAGTATCCTTGACGGCATTTCTTGGCCAGTTGCTAACACCACAATAAGTGGGTTACATCAGTATTGCCTCTCCTATAGTAATCTACAGGGTTTTAGTTTTTTTTAATCCAGATTCTCAGCACCAAATTTCAGTCCATATGTCTCTCAACCGATCACTCTTGCTCTCTCCCTTTGTCACACCCTGCCTCAGTTCCCCTCCATCGATGTAATGAGCAAATCATGGCCACCAGGGAGATGTAGAGAGAAAAAAATGGTCCCATTATATGTCAAGGAGTGTGAAAAGAGCAGTGCTGTTGTCTGTCAGCTCTAACCCCGATTGTCCCTGGTCTCAACTCCACACCAAACACAAAGGGCTCTGTTCCCACACATAGATCTGCTTATTATTTCCCTGTCCTTTGACTAAAAAGTCCATTATAGAAAATGCCAGGACAGCTGTGCCCTTTTCTGCACCAGCAGTGCCAGAGCTCAGACAAGGGAACAATGGGAACAGTGGCACATGCTGATTCAGGACTGATTTAGAGTGACTGATCTTAAACCCGATTCTTAGCATACAGTAATTATAGGAGGTGGAGGGAGGGGCTGAAATGGGGAGTGGGGGGGTTGCTGTTGTCATCTGGCAGCCAGTCCAGTTGGAGAGAGAAATGACTATTGGAGCCAGAGTCTGGGTGGTGGAGCGTTTATCAACCAGTCATCGCCATGATTCACACAATCCAGCGGGGAGCCATTATTTTACCTCCCCAGCCTCTCACTGCAACCGATGATGATGACTATGGGCTTCATAAGAACAGGTATAGACACTCGATTGAGAAATTCCATCTTTTTTCAGAATTCACCAAGTCAATGTGGTCTCGGGACTGGAATATATCGAGATAGAATTGAATAGTTGAGCCAAACTCAGGGGCATATGGCATTAGTTCATTGCAGCAGAACACAGAGATGCCTCAGGAAGGGACTGACAAACACATGGTCCCTGTAGTTGGAGGGGAGAGTAGCTTGCACTGAATAAATAAAGATCACAAATAAATACACCATCCACCTGCTCTGAGAGTGCTTTGGGACAGGATAGATCCAAAGGTATTGATAGGGTTTTGCATTCGCTGGCCTGCCTGTACCAGCACGTATAACAGTCTCTGCATAAGTAAATAAACCCCTAAGTGAACAGGGAATAGGGAAAGAGGCTCATAATAACTATGATAAAAATGCTATTCTTCAATTCACTCTCTCTCACTCTGCCTTCACCAACTTTCCTTCTAGCCTCCCCCAGGAAGCACATCATTCTAATATACACAGGTTTTCTTCCCTTCCCTTTTTGTGAAAGACCTACAGGAGAGAAAGAAAGACACAGAGAGAGAGAGAGAGAGAGAGAGAGAGAGAGAAAGAAAGAGAGAGAGAGAGAGAAATGGGGACTGTTTATTCAGTCAGATGGTCTAACGTGTCTGGAATACATTTGAGTTGGAGAGGAAGCTGCCTACACAATAGCAGTCACCATGAGTGTGTAGTGTGTGTGTGTGTGTGTGTGTGTGTGATTGTTTGAGTGAGTGAGTGAGTGAGTGATTTCATTAAAAACAATCTGACTACTATCACTACTCCTCATGCCTCCTCCTGCACCCACACCTCCTCATAGCATTCTGAATTACTCACCCATGCCAAATACTGAGATATGTATTTGTCAAGATTACTGTACCCATGTCTCCTGTCCTTTCCTTCCCTCTTTGCCCAATCTTTTTTTTTCCCGTCACCTCCAGACGCCACTGTCATTGTGAAAAGGTGTTTGCGACTCTACCTCTAGTAGAGCCGAGCCCATTATCGCAAATAGGCCAATAAGTAACTTCACGCCACGTGTCGCTAAAGCAAGCACACTCTATATGCAAAGCAGAGTCACGTTGTTAAAGAAACTGGCGCAGAGTGATTATATTTGTAATTTAATTTCCTTGGTCACACAGCGATAAGGGAAGGGAGCGGCAGCAGTTGGCCAGGGATGAATAGAGTGACGAGAATAGGACTACAGCTTCATTGTTTGGACTGAGATGTCCAAGAAGACACCCACAAGGGTACAAGCAGACAGATGTACAGACAGTGAGGCAGATGCACAATGACGGTATCTGAGTACATCTACAATGCAAAAACACCTGCACTGACAAAACAAATGGATGAATGTAGGTGTAAACTTGCAGCAATCAAGAAACATATACTCTTTCCCTGACGTGAACGCTCTTTCTCTCTTTTCTCTGTCTCTCTCTTTCTCACTCTGTTCTGCTGAAGAAGTGTAATAAGCAGGGTGGTCGGGGTGAGATGTCAGTCACAAAGAGCAATGACTCATTGACGATTCTACAGAGGAGATGAAGTGGGTCCTAGCAAGAAAAACGACTGAAGGACACAAGGTGTACTCTTTCCACGTCCTCATGCACCCTCTCTGTTTCTCCCTCCCCTCCTCCCTGTCTGCTTTTTTCAGAGATTATAGGACTGAAGACATCACATTTACTGACTTGTCCATTTTCAAAGAGTGACCACTTATACTGATTAGAATGCAGCCGAGGGTACAGTGGTCAAACTTTTATTTTGACTACATCAGAACATCAGAGCTACAGAGAAGCAGTGGTTCTTAGAGAGAGGGAGGGAGAGAGAGAGAGAGAGAGAGAGAGAGAGAGAGAGAGAGAGAGAGAGAGAGAGATACACCGTTCATCAAACTCTGACAACACACTATGCTGTGGCAGATTTCAGGGACTCAGTGTGAAACTATCTTGTGACATCTTAAATTGTCTCCCCCCTTTGTTCTCTGTCCTCGTCCTCTCATCTTCATGTCTGTTTCTCCCCTGTTGTCTTGCTGTGTATTTCCTTAGTGTCTTCACTCTGAACCCAACAGCATTAACCTGTCAGGAAAGTTACAAATGTCCAGACTAAAATTATGTAAACCACAGAGAAATAAAACTCCAAAAAAGCATTGAGTTCTCACTTTAATTCATAATTCATCACGCGCCCAGATCAGGCCAAATCAAATTTCACTTATTAAGCAGTCCAGCACATTCTGGCTCATAATCCTCTGAAAAAATGCTTGAGAATATTAATCACACTTTGTCAATCCCACAAATAAAAATCTAATATGTACAGACTCACACATACATGCATCTTGATTCCATTACTCATCACTCATGAAAGGAGTGTTTCCCCATTTCACCTAATTCCATCGCAAGAGGCAACGCAATAGACATTACAATAGCACCACCAAAAGGCAAAGCGGCAGACAGCAGTCTTTCTCATTCCGTCTCATTCTCATTCTCACACCCACACACACACTCATGCGTCTCCATAATACAAATTTACTGCTCTGAAAATCAGATTAAGGATGCTTCACCTTGGCAGCCAGCAACTTTATGTATTGATCTCAATAAACACACAGGCAGACACAGCGGAACACAGAAAAACACACACACACTTTCTCACACTGTATTCAGGGGATGGTACAGTGGTGGTGCAGGATAATTAGCAGGACATGGCTGTGTAATTGGTCTCTAATTGATATGAAGAGCAGTGGCATAGCCCAGGCTGTGTTCTACACATGCTGCCGGCTGGGGGCAGGAAATGCTGGCGGGCCACTCAATCACAGTGCCATCTTCTGATTGATGTCTCTGTAGCAAATGCCCTTCAACAATCACCATCCACAATCTCTCTGTGTCTATCTGTCCACCTGCGCTATCTCTGTGTAACATCTTCTACCATTCATCTGTTATTTCTTCCTTGGCATCTAAACACCTCCCTATCTCTATCTTTTTATCTCCGCATTGATTCGGCCTGTCTTTCTCTGAAGTCATTCTCAACCTTTGGTCCGTTTCTTCCAGATGAAAGAGGAGGAGGAAGGTGGAAAGTGGAGGGTTTGTTCATGAGACAGTGGCAAGCACACCTAGATTAAAAAAGAAAATCAATTTCAAAGAGTATTTTATTTACAAAGGAAAAGTGGTTCACCTGCTCTCACAATTTAGCAAATGAGATTTGAAGAGGTCTCTCTTGGAAGAGTTGAACTATGCAGAACCAAAAACTACCATTAAAGACCGTCACTGCTGAAAGGCGCCACTAGATACAAGGGGGACAACACACAGTATCTTACATTTGAAGTAAGGTGGGGAAGCACTTTAGAACAATTCTGTTCATGGATCACGTGCTGAAGCAAGACGACCTTCAAGGACATTCCACTCATTTACACAGCAATTAAGCACTACCCTGTTGGTAAATTGAAAAAGAGACAAAAATCCTCTGTGGATTTAATAACAAACTCATTACCAGGGCCCAACAGGGCGGAACTGCCTTTTAATTAGAGTAACACCTGATTAACGCCCAATTAACAGAGCCAGAGCCAGTTAATTCTCCCTCACTTTGGCAGGATGCGAACATAAACATAAGCAGGCCAGCATCCTAGTCCTTCCTCTCCTCTCGGGAATGGGAGAGTGAAAAGTAAATAACTTTGGAGGCAGTGCTAGCAGTACAAATGCTTGGCAGAGTTAGGAACTGTTCTGTGGAGACTCATGGAGACGGTGTTTCAGACAGCTTGCGGAGACAGAGGTAGGAACGGCTGGCAAAAGCCTGCTTCGCTACATGCTATGCAACTCCTGGTGGGCCGATGTAGGCGAACTGTCCACGTGATACACCGTCATGCTCATAGATAGATACTGGCTCTCTCTGCCTGCCCCATTGCCATGAAGACAGATCCAGGATAAAAACTTATTTTTACTTTTATTTATCCAGGGAAGGTTTGCTGAACATACATGCTGTTTCAGGAATGCTTTACTTCACACCTGTAAGTGCCTAGAGTTTGTCTAGGAAGGGGAATGCATTAGTCATTATCCTTGTCTGGATTGTCAGGGATTTGATCTGGAAACCTCCTAGTCAAGTCACAAGCCTGCTTCTGTAACCTTCAGGCTGTTGCTGTCCCCAAAACTAAGAGGGGCTTAATATCCTTTATTCGTCATAATCATCTCAAATTCCCCAGGTCATTGAAGTTTCATCATATCTTACAGTATCTTATCTTATTCTGAGAAATGTATGACTGCTGATTGATGTTTTATGTTATTGATGCTTTTAATGCTGTACTCATCTTGTGCAAGGCAAATCCCCTTAGGCAGAAAAATTGAGGAAGGTAAACATGGCTCGAAGGAGGTCAAGAGACTTTAAGTAACAGAGACTTTAAGAAAACCTCAAAAGTCTGCTGACCCTGTCTGCGGCAGAGAAACAATCCAACCAAGGCCAAGATCCAACTCTAAGAGAGGAGTGAAATTATGAAAATCTAAATTATGAAATACAAAAAAATTAAAAAGGGACACATATATTTGTGCTATTTCTTACTCATTCTCATCTACATCTACAGGACTGGCCCCATGTCTTGATTTTTTCTTTGCAATTTCACAAATTTACCCGAAAGAAATTCATATGATTCACACAACTCAAATGATACACTGTAGTTAAGTACATGTAAAAGACATTGCTGTGTGGTGAAACATTTTACTATGGTGTGACTTTACCTAATATAGTAAAGCCTGTACCTCACATTTCAACATTCCTCAAATAGAACATTGACAAGCTATCCACTTTACGGTTTGGTTGAAAAGCACAGTCGAGAGTAATTTTCACCACAAGAGGGTGCTAGTCCAACATTCCTCAGTGTGGTGTACAGTACAGTTCCTCCTGAAACTGTCAATTTAAGGAACTGACGTGATGTTCTGTGACAGCAGTTCCTTTACTTCCATTGAGCTGTGGTGACTCTGCCACAGCTGGAAAAATATATATATACATTGAAACTGAGTCATCTGGCCTTATTGTTCAGTACACCCCAAAACTTAACAACATTTGCTAATACAGCACAATTGTCCATATATCCTGAGGTAGAGTCATTCTGCTGCACTTACTGGAACTGATCCTGGAATGGACCCAGGAGCAAATCTGGGTCTCGTAGGAACCAAAACTCAAAGCACTGCTTTGTGAGAGTAGTCTTCATCTTACATTTGGCCCAGACCCAGTACGCTGTCTTTCAGCCAGTACTGTTTGTTCTTCAGTGTACCTGTGACCACAGTTTTTATTCTAGCCAAGAGTTATTCTAGCTCAACCCATCCTGAGAGTGAACTGGAGAATGACCATGCAGTAACGTAAGAGCCCTCAGCTGGCAGTTACCTATAAACAATACACCAGATGCTACGATTTATGAATCGATATACAATGTGGTTGTGTAGATGTAGTCTATTAGCCAGCAAGGACTGTCTCTCTAGTCTTTGTGCCTGCAGATGTATTCCCAACATCCACATTAATTCTCTCCATCATGTCCTTGTTTCCCCACTAAGCTGACATGTACCTCTTTGGGGCTATGTTGTTTTTGTATGTGCTGTTATCAGGGTGATAGCTCTCGCTGAACGAGCGGAGAGTGAACTTAAGGGAAGGGGGAACCCTCCACGACTCAACGGCCTTCTCTAAGTCTGGTAGGATGTCTGGCACAATAAATTGTTCCACTAGGAAGACCACCGGCTCAACAACCAATAGCAGCACCCAACCCAAAGCCCCTGCCCAGTAAGCAGAGCCGAGGCGGGAGGGGTCCAGATGGATTTCTTCCCGGTGTTCATAGGTGAAGAGAGACCAGCTGAGGAGGAAGAAGAAACCTGGAGACAGAAGAGCAGAAACGAGTCAAGTCAAATCAAGTGTCATTACTAAAAAGTCTTAAAGGTTACCGACCATATGCCTGGTGTGTTAGGGAACAATTCTTATGCTAGTGATACTGTAAGGAAAGAAATTCTCCTTAGAAACAGTGTAAATGTACCTATAAGGATATCCCCTGGCGTGACAAGAGGTCAATAGGACTGAGGCCATTTGTGCTATTTGACAATATGTCTTTTTCCTCTCCTCGCAGTAAAATAAACTGTATCTGTATACTGTACCCACCTGTAGTGGCCGCGGTGAGGAGGAGCAGGGTGGTGGGGTAGAGCGCCTGTCCTACCATGAGGAGAGAGCGAGTGTTGGAGTAGGAGCGCACCGTCTCAGATGTCCAGCAGAGGGCAAACACAAGACACAGGGCACCCGAGCACACAGCCATCAGGAGGGAGAGAACTCCAAAAACTCTCTCAGCCTCCAAGGCTGGAGGACACACACACACACACGCGCACACACACACAATTAAATAAAGTTGTTATTTGAGTCAGTCAGTGTGATGTAGTGAAACACCCTAGCACATGCAATTTCATTGAATTTAATAACCCACTCCTGATGCTACAGGTCTTCTCACAACATGTAAAAGCTTGCCTACTGCCACTGAAATATAAAGAACATAATAAGGTGTGTAAGCTGTTGATGATAACGATAGTTGTCATCTACATGGAACCAATCCCAAACTACACCCGTTGTTAAAGTGCGTTTAAACAACAAGCAAAAACAGTGTGTTGGAAAACAACAACAAAGACTGCTAAGATTTCGCTGACCTAGATAAGACCGAGTTTGAGGTGACCAAGCTTCCAACACATTCGCCTGTAGCCAAGTGTCAGAGCTCCTTCAGCAGATACACATAACCCCCAGCACGAAGCAGCAAGAATGCAGATCTGAGCTACAGGAGCAAGCCCAAACCTGTTTACTACTGAAATTCTGAACTGCAACTCCGATGTTTTTCAAGTCTTTCCCCTGAAGTGAATTCACTGCAGATAAACCGCCTGGGGCTGATCTCAAGCAGAACCAAATGTCTTATCAACTCTCTCAGCGGCACAGCAAAGACTTGTTTATGCCTCATTAAAAATACTGTCCTCCTGATATGTTGAATGTAAACAGACTTGTTATTCAACATGTTGTATGTCAATCAAACCTTGAAGTTAACCAGCGTGACAGCTTTCAATGGGTGAAAGATTTGATTTGTTCACTGCGGAGAGATGTTTAGAGCTGAATGCAACTTGTTGCTCACCATTAAAGTTGATCCTGTCAATGTGATCCCCCGTCTGGTAATATTCTGTGGTATTCCATTCTGTCCAGAGCCCCCTATCCCGCAGCCAGAACGGGGTGCACACAGCATAGCACACACACAGGTAGCCAGCCAGCCCCACACAGGATTGAGCGAACCTGAACCGACTGATGGAGTCCTCCAGCTCCAGCACCTTCATATTCCTACGATACCGAGAATAGAGGAGAGAAGAGGAAATTTGTCTGTTGTAAAAGTCTAGTGAGGTTGAGTAATAGCAAGAAAATCTACTGTATTAATTTGTCTCAATACTGTCATGACATGTTTATCATCTTGTATGTACATCAGATTTAATAGCATAGAATCATAATTCAAGTATTGTCTTACCTTCAAAATTGTCAGGAACAGATGAGTGAATGTGTAGGTTGTACTGACGTGTGAGCCTCTAGATACTGAACCACAATGTGTGAAGAAGAACAAAAACACTGGACTACTGTACAACCACTAGATCAACTTCAAACACCCTGGTATATTGAACTGCTGGTGACAAGTCCTCACACAGATCACTCTTCCCCTGAGCTCGTCAGTAGGGCTCCTCCTCAGCTACAGTGGAAACTCCCCCCACCGGGTTGTTAAATTCCCCGAGAATTCACTGTTGTGACTCATTATCAGGTCCGCAAAGAAAGTGAAAGCAATTCTGGGGGGAAAGCAGAACATTAGTACTTAACAAGAAGGAACAAAGTCTGATTTGATAGCGTTTTATGAACAAAAGGATTATACATACAAGGTAGAACATGTTAGGTGATAGCGGAAGGGAAGTTACAACCCCTAAACTGTCGCCCATTGGGTTATTCCATCTACATCAGCCACATACCACACAGACTCTTATTTATGGCAAACAGAAAAACTGTGTGGGGGGCGTCAGAAAGTCATTACTCATGACAGACCAGTTAAGGAAATCCCACTCTCGCTGCTCACATCGGCCGACACCACGTGCTGCTGTTTGTGTCCGCACACAACTTGAGCTTTCATCTCCTTCGCCACCCCTGTTTCCTACCTACCACCCCCTTTCCTTTCCTTTCCTGCCATGGAAATAACTCTACAACCCACCCAAAAGCACAAAATAAAATGCCTTCAGGACCTTGAAGTGCAAGATACCATGTTTCACACAATATAACAGGGTAAACAATATAAAACTCTAGATGGAACTGTAAAACAATGAGGCACTTTATCAACAAATTAAATATAAACAGGCTATGGGTAATACATAATAATCATCAGTTATTTTATTCACGGGATCACAGGAAAATTTACAGGAAGTAAAATACATTCTGATAACAATTAAAGTGCATATGAGAAATACAAGTTAGAGTGACAGTATTACATCTTTTGAGAATAGTATGCTGTGATGAACTGATTTGGCGTTCCGTTAGACCTCCAGTACTAAACATAAACTAGTTTGGCTTACAAAATATCAAGGCCATCTCCAATAATAAGGCATCTAGACGTGGATAGAAAATCACTCTCCAACCACAATAACCTCTCCTGCATTACCTTCCTCCTGCGCTCCTCTTTGGCCTGCTGTTTCCCCTGTACTCCTCCAACATAGGTATCAGATTTGAGCAACATTGTGTAATCAAAGCTTTTTACCATGAACATGTAGAGTAAGAAGAATGCCGCAGTACAGTGTTTTGGATTGGGCACCTACATCCCTACCTATCTATCCTAACCTTACTTCCTGGCTCTTTGCAGCAGTTCTTTGAATACGTCGAGCATCTCTGGGTCCTCCCCTGCAGACAACTCTGGAGTGTTTTTCTCTAGCCAATCAGAGGAACGGATCTGATGCTTCAGAGCATCAATCAGAGAGTCCAGACTCTCTGTGGGCTTAGATGTTTGGCAATCCAGCACGACAAACTCCTCATTGGCCAATGGGGTGGTGTCAGGAACAGAGCTATCCTTCTCCTTCAACTGGTCTGATGACTTGCTCTGGGGTGATGATGTTGAATTGACAATCAAAGCATTGTCTGAATCTGCACCGTCCTCTTTCACAGACTCTTTTGTCTGTTCACTGACTTCTGTGACAGGGTCTGAATCAGGGCTGGCATTTTTGTCTTCAATTTCTTTCAAAGCCTCTCTAATTCGCTTCAAGCCTGAAATAACACAAAACATTGACTGAATACATCAAATAATAGATAGATATTATCGAATCAATACCTAGTTTAAGACAGAAAGCAGAAGAGCTGGAATAACAAAACATTGACTGAAAACATAAAAATAGGTTCTGTATATTGTAAATTGTTCAATATATAGTTCACAACAGAGAGAAGAGTTGTGAGGAGATGGAAAGTTTATACATTAAAATAAACACAAATAGGAAAAGTGTCACTGAGAAGTGACAAAGAATATCAGCTCCACAGATATGAACTGACCAAGCTGAAGATGGCACTGTTGGTTTGCGAAGATGATGCGGAACCAACCAGGTGTGGAACAGAAGAAGGCCTGGCCACAGCTCAGCACCACCTTGTGTCTGATGAAGCACCTCCACAGAGACAACTCCTCCCCAAATGACGGCTCTCTGAGGTACTGCCGAGGGAGAGAAGTGACAAATCAGGCATACTGTCAAAATACTGACTCATTCCTGTCAGGAAAGGGCCGGGTGTACAGTATGGTTCAAGAGAAGTCATATCTCCATTCTGATAAATAAGCTATGCACAGGTGAGGGGTGAAACATCAAAGTAGGTTCATCCCACCAATCCCAACAACTTAGGCTGAGCTTGATCCCAGTACCTTCCTGAGGTCAGCCCAGATATAGAATGCAACAGGCCTGTGTAGGTAGGGGATGCCAATACTCTGCAGCTCTCCTGTCAGGTAGCTGTGCGCAGCTTTCAGTCTGCGTCGGTTTTCAGGCAAAAATTCCTCATTGATCCAGCCTAGAACAGTGTGCAGTGATAATTTAAGTTAAATCTTTGCACAATATGATGTGCAATGCAAGCTCATGCTGCATTCACGTTACATCGCAAAAAGCGGAAAAACAGGATGGCGTTGTGTTGCCACAAAAATTCTGTTCACGTGTTCAATTTGTTGAAATGCCCCCAAACAAGATTATTTGTATTTCCAAGTTTAAAATCAACCATTTCAGACTGACATTGGAGGACATACAAGTGGGAGATTTGGGAGCCCACAAAAGATCCCCATGTCCTACTTGCAATTACCACTGGGAGGCTCATATGAACTGTTTTTCCCAGTTGGCAGGTCATATTTACTGTAAATCCTCTGTGATGTGAACGCTGCATAAGATGGTGTGTTTGCGCAAGCACATGTGCATGTGTGTATGTGCGTTAGCTCCATACCTCTGTCCCGAAGCAGTTGTGCCACCTGGTGCTGGGTGGGTCCAGAGACACCATGGAATGAGCCTAGCTGGTCCAAGGCCTCCATTAGGTCTCTGTTCTCAGTGTACAGAGTGCCTATTCTGACCCCTGCCATCGCAAAGTCCTAGAGAGGACAAGATGAAGTTAAGAAGAGACAACAGGGAGGCCAACACACACTGAAAAGAAGCAAATATTTGACTGAACTGTCAAGAGTATATAAAAGGCACTCACCAAAGAACAGTCTCACACTCTCGCACAGTACAGTGCAGTACGTACCTTGCTGATGCCCCACATTACATGTGTTCTCTGTGGATCGGGCAAACTGACATAAGAGCACATTATTATTATTAGGGAGACTGACTTCATCCACAATGCCTATGAGTAAGGGCTTCATCAGGTATCACGACAAAAGTTCATACCGTACCTGTCTAAACTGAGCACACTGTGAAACGTGACCGATTCATCAAAGACCGTCAGCATGTACACCTCATCTACAATGGCATGGAGCTCATGTCTGAAGCAGAAAATGTTGGGAGAGAAAGATATTAAAAATTGATATTCCTATCTCTTTGTTTTACAATATTTGGTTGATTGTTTATGACAAAGATAATGCAGTAAAATGGCTCCTTTAGTGTCCATTGTAAGGGAGCTATGTAAAAGCACTGTGGTTTATGGTTACAGCAGCCCAGTGCCTGCAAGGGTCTATGGAGGGAATAGCTCTGGCAAGATCATTTAGAAAACAACAGATGATGCAGGGACATTCCTTGGCGCGTGGCTGCACTCAGCAATATGCTGACGGTTAAGAGAGGTGATAAAACTCCATCAAGGGTGCTTGATATTCCACACACGGGACAGAGCTCTTGGCTATAAAATAAGAGTTCATGCTAGGAGCTGTATGCTGTGCCTTGGCAATGTGCTTACAGGAGCTACAGGACCGCAGACCTGGAGGATTAGAGCGTTAGGCCACAGCATGAGATAATAGATGGGAAAACATACCTTTTGGCAAACTCCAAGAAGGAAATCATCTCCTCTGTGGTGTAGATCTCCGCCAGAGGGTTGTGGGGGTTCACCAGGATAACAGCTCGGATAATAACTCCCTCAAGGGAAAAGGGACAGTGAGTTTCTAAGTAAACAGGAACTGACATATGTGCACTACCTTTAAAGACAAAGACACGAAACAAAATGCTCACTGGGTCCGTGAGACAAAGCAGCATCAATGACCTTGTCCTAGACTTAGAACTTGACCCAGCGTTGGCTGGAGTGTTGTAGTTCTTTAAATAAGAAGAAAGTATGGATCCGTTGAAGGCAAGCACTTAAGAAGATGTACATTCATGAATTACCTCTTGCTTAGCCCTACTCAGAGCTTCTTCCAGATTGGCAACGGTGAGGAGGAAGGGTTGACTGTCCTTGCCACTGGCCTATGAATGAAAAGTAACAAAAAATAAAATAAAATAAAAAATACCCACATGGACAGCTAGTACATACACCCAGCCCATACACCCAAAGTAAACACAGTAAACATGTCAACAAGAACATAACAGTCACATCAAATGCATACAACCAGTAATGCACAACAAGTGCACACAGTACACACATTTCAAACACAAGCCTGTAATAACTGCAGGTGAGCCTGGTTCTGTATTCCTACCTCGCAGTCGAGAGGAACATGAAAGAGTTTTACACCACTATACAAGTGCAGATCCTCAGTGATAACACCGTAGAATGGAGTAGGAATTAAAATGGCATCTAAAATAGGAAGAGCACATTAAATACAGTATCTAAATATACACTAGTAATATCATTCATCACCTTGCAAATAAGCACTGAAGGAATGGCCCATTGTATATATGCATATACATACGTATATGCTTAACGTGTGTCTATAAATGAACCACCATTAATGACACATACTGTGATGGATCATTCATTAGTGGTAATTTTCAGTGCTAATCTTGGAAACAGATTAGCTAAAGAGGAAAATTTGTTGATCTAATCTAGCCAAGCAAATTAGCACCCGCCAACAAAATGAGCCATTGTGATAGTAGGTGGATGATAATGGGTTCATGACCTTTACAATGAGTCAATAATTAAGCTAACCAAATATACTACGTGGTATAAAATTAGGTCTCGTTTGCAGAGCCACTAACATGTAGTGATTTCTTGGTTGCTTAAGTGTGTTCTTTTGTGTGTTGAGTGTTTTTTTTTTGTTTTTTTGTCTCAACTGTTTTTGGATTTGAATTTTTAAATACAAAATGGGAGAAAAACAGCAAAATAAAAGGACTTCCATTGCTATTGTACACACATTTGTATTCATACAGTGAGGATGTGGATCTACTGTGTGTGAGAATGTGCTTGTGAACCTACCTTCAGGGTCACAAATTACTGCAGCAATAGATGAGAAGAGGGAACCACAGCCATTCATCACCACAACCTGAATAAATACACACATCCACAGTATTATGAAAGACCCAATTACGGCACAGAAGGGGGGCTGATGAATGTGCCACAAATTAATTTGTCTTCTAAAACACCCATTTATTCTACTTACAAATTAAGTTGGTTACAGTCCCTAAAAATGCAACCTAGGTCATTTTTTTGTAACACTTTGCCTTTTTACAGTCATCAATTGAGTTAATGAAAGTCAGTTAATTTAGTTATAGGAGTCCACTGGTTTCATTTTTAAGAATGAATTGCTTTAACCCAGCGTGTCTTCTTAAAGAGCAGTATGAAGCAGTAACAAGTCTGGACATGGGAATCCAACACAGCATGAGAAGCTTTTTTACGCTATCTGAGAAATCTGAGCTGACCGGCTATCCAAATAAACATGAAAAAAAAATCTCTGAAACTCAATGTGTTTCAGTGATTAGAACTTTTGACTTTTCTATGCCCAAACGGTTCAGATTAGTGAGGTTTTAGCATAGCATTAAAATCAAAAAGCTTCACTCACGTTGTCAGGGTTCAGTGGGCTCGGAGAACCACAGTAGTGAGAGAGGAACCTTGCAACCTCCTTCCTCAGACTAAAAGGGAGCAAGAGAGAAAAATGATGGTTAATGTTTGCTTTGAATGCACTGGTTTAAATTTGGCTTCACTGTAAGTCGCGTTGCAAATATTTTTCTCATTAAAAATGGAAACAAATCTCCACTTACAAGCGGTGGCCCTTCCAGTCTGAATATTGCAACAAGGACGGGTCAACATGTAACATGTCAGGCTGGGTCAGCTGTAGCAGAAAGGATAACAGACATGGGGAAAGAAGTGTTCAGAATGATGTACAGTGACAAATACATTTTGTACATAGCCATAATTTTGATCATGATGACAGTGCTGGAGATCAATAGATCATTATTACCAACATACCCGTTTGTGAAGAAGATCGTAGCACAGTTTATTCTCACTGGTACCCATGTTAATGATACCCTAGAACAGGAGAGGACCTCATAAATACTCTTATCAGTGCCATTATATCACACAGTCCAACACACGTTATCTCTATGTGACAATTCTACCTCTGATTTACTACTAAGGCCACACACACACAGACTACACGCATCCATTTCATACTCACATTGGGGTTGTCTGTGTCATGGTGTTTGTCTGCATGATATTGGGTGTAGCCCTCCTGGAGAATGCCTTGATGCTGTCGAATACTGTTACCACGATTAGACAGGTAAACACTGCGGCCAGGTGTTTCTGCACCTCTCAGTGTTGCCAAAATATTCTGAGTGGTTTTGCAGGCCTTACTAGCTGGAGGTGTTGTTGACTCCGGTGTCTCTGCAGTGGAAGCAGGTTGTGCAGTTGGTGCTTCGGTTGGAGCTTCGGGAGGTGGCTGAGATGACGATGATGAGGCAGACGGGGGGTTTGTGAACATCAGTGAAGCCGAGGGAGGAGCTAGTGGTGAGATGGAGGGGTCGTTAGGAGTCGCTCTTGAGGTGGGAGCACCCTGTCTGACAGCAGCCAAGGCTCCAGTGAACATACTGAGCAGACGGAGCTCATGTTGGCGCTCCTGTTCCGCC
>CABFOQ010004884.1:9836-20471 GCA_900660455.1 Gephyroberyx darwinii | reverse complement strand
TGTTCCGCCCGCCTCTCTTCCTGCTGCTCCCTCCGCTCCTCCGCCTGCGCTTCCCTTTCCAGACGTGCCTCCTCCAAGGAGAGGAGGCGCTCCTCTGCTGACTGCTGCCAGCTGAGGAAGCTGGCCAGGGCCTTATCCAGGCTCCCCTGGCCACCACATCTAGCACCCCCACAGGCCCATGACACTCTGCCAGCCCGGCGACGTTTCCTCTGCCTCACAGTCGGGGGACGAGCACCCTCCTTACTGGGCTTCTCGGGTGTTTCCTGCTGCAACGGACCACCACCAGCCTGGGTAGCAGCGGTGGTGGAGCCAGCCATGTTCAGGTCACTGAAACCTGGGGATATTAAAAAAAGAGGAGAGAGAGGAGTTTGAAACTAACTATTACTGTCTAATCTAGAAAACATGCACCGGTGATTTGGATAGTCAACCTGAAGGGGAGATCCTTGCATTTGTTGAGCCCTCTGCTTGCTCCAGTGTGTCATCTGGTTCCAGTAGAGATTGCCCATCAGTTTCCTGGTCATCTCCAGATCCATAGTACAACTCTGGGGGTGCAACACCTGAGTTCAGCATGCCGTCCTCAACATCCTCACATTTGATATCCAGTGGATTGTTGGTTCTTGGAGGATGACCAAACAGAAACCCACCTGAAGATGAGGGACCAAAAGAGCCTGCTGAGACCCCTTGCAGGTATGAGTCTGGGCCACAAGAACTCTGAAACACCTGTTGAGCTATGACAGCTCCGCCCAAAGAAGAGTAGGTTATAGCAGGTCGGTTTGCCAAGACCCTGTCCATCACATCATAGAACTTCCAAGACCTCATTTTGTGGTTGTCCTTAATGCGGCGATATTCCAGCTTCATCTTTTTGATCTTCTCCCTGCACTGGTCACCGGTGCGGTAGATGCCCTTTTCGCGCAGGATGTGGGCAATGCGGTCAAATACGCGCTGGTTGCGCAATGAGCTCTCCAGCTCAATCTGGACCGACTCATCAGACCACAGCTGGAGCAGCTCCACTATCTCAGGGTCGGTCCAGTTGCTGCCTCTTTCGTGCCTCCTACCACGGAAGTCCATTCTCTAAGTTACAGGACGTATTCTGCAAGAAAATAATTGGTGATAAAAAGAAAAATGTGCAGTTTATCCGTGTAATACAATTTAAGGCACACCAAGAAACACTGGTTATTGTGAATGAATAACGTTACGGGCTTAGAGAGCATACATTGGTTCTTCTTATTCTCACTCTCCGTGTCTGGTTTATTAGACTATTGTTAAAACAGAGTCAAATTGTATGCATGCTATTGTGTCCACATGTGTTACTCTCTCACCTTTAGTCAAAAGTGAAGGTCTTCGGAAAGAGACTGTTGTTTGACTGTCACTCAGCTGTGACATGCACGGAAGGTGACACATATCACGTCTGTTTAACCCGGTTTGGACTGGTTTAGAATGGCAAAGCCTTGTTGAGCGAGTACAAATATAAACTATAAAATATGCTACTTATTAACGCCAAATTGTCAACTTGGTAAAATGGTGAATAGACGCGTTAAAATCTACATCCGGGTTGACGGCACATGCGTGCTGTCCTTATTCCGGGATAACTTTGGTCCGTGTTAACAGGGGAGCAAAAAGCGGGCTGGATTTTACTTATACCAGGCTGTCACGGGGTAGACACAACCATGCGAGTCATACTGAGAGTTTAGCATTATGGCCCCCTCTACCGTACGGTGTGATGTTTTTTTTGAATGTTTGCGTGTACAGCAGATGCCCAGTAGATGGCGGTCGCACACAGCTGTGTGCTACCTTCGTATCGACTATGTCTGTTTGATGCTGCTTGCTGGGATGCATCCCAGCAATGAATTTATAAATATCTATGTCAGCCTGAAAGGTGGGTAAACTATTTTCCTTCAATTAAAAGGTGGGTAAACTTGAGTGTAGTTGAGTTTACCTTTCGCTCATCCCCACTTTGGACCAAGTGGGAAAAAAGAGGTGCCCCGCCCCTCCCAGCGATGCGGCGACAGAACTCAAACGCGCCCAATAATCCAGTCGGCTCCGAGAGTGACGTATTTCCTGGAGAATAGGATTTGTGGCAGTTTGTTGTTATTCCCTCCAGTGCTCCGCCGTTGTATCGGCACACATTGAATGTTATTGCACTTTTTCACCGTTTTACAGTTGTACTCCGTGTGTGTGCGTTAACACCAGCACAGTCAGCAAAATAGCCATGTGAACTGAGTCCCGGAGCTGAAACCATCACAATATAAGTGGACACGATGGGTGAAGTTAGCAAAAATATAACCACGGTGGCAAGTTGTTGGCGGATGATAAACAGACGGGATAGGTGAATTCGACATTGTTGGAGGAGGATGGATGGGTGCAGGGAGTGTTATTATTCATCTCTTCACCTCTGGCTCAAGTAGAGGAAGTATAGCGTCAGGTTGGGTATAAAGTTGGGAGTCAAACTGCAGGACGAGGCGAGTCTCCACCCGGAGAGATAAGAAGAGGATGAGGCATGACGTCTTGGTCCTTGGCATCTGACGACGGTATGGTTGACAACTGGTTGCTTCTTTTAGTTTGACCAAAAGCCATGTGTTAACTCTGCTTTTGGGAGGGGAGGAGATCAACGGCATTGTGGGAGGGAACAGTCGGAGTATTTGGGGAAAGCATGAAAGCTATTATAACATAAAGTCTCTGACAGCGCTATCGACAGCCCTTACCACTCTTTCCAGTTTGGTCATTTGGATCTTTCATCAGCCTGGCTAACAAGCTTCCTCACTGAAGTGTAGATTAATCATTTCAATAAATGGAGATATGTCTCAACAAGATATCTGACCATCCTTGATCTACCGCGCTTCCTCTCTGAAGTTTATTCTTGGTAAGATCACAAAAGCACGTCTGTTGTTATTGTAGTATTTACATTGTTGTCATTTGTCGCATGTCACATATGACGTTGTATATTAGGATTTCTCTTTTGTTGTCATGATCTCCTCCTCTGTCTCCCTTTCTATTTCCTCTCCTCTTACTCTTACTCTCCTCTTTCACTCTCAAGCCTGTATAAGATAAACTGATATCAAGTACGTTTCTCTGTGTAAAGTGGAAATTGCAATTATACATTTGAATTAATAATTCAAATGTATATTATATCAAATGTTATGTATATCAAATGTATATTAAGTTCTAATGAATTAATAGTAGTAGTAGTTTGAATTTGTAGCAAGTGAATGAGTTGTTTTGTCCTACACACTATTCCTCTTTACACCGGCATTAGACCAGAAGCCTATTTTAAGAAACATACACTGTGCTGTGTTTGACACAACAACAGTTAGATTTAGCTAAAAAACTGAACTTTTAGTGACCCAACTAATCTGTCCCCTGGTTACTGTTTGTGTCTAGCCTAATGCCCATTGGAATCTCAGCAGGGAGGGAAGTCAAGGTCACCAACTACTACTGAGGCAAACAACAAGGCAGCAAGATTTTGCGCTGGGCTTGACAACCTTTTCATTAGGATTACAGTGTTTATTACTTATTGAGCACATCTTTTGTCTCTCTCTTTGTTAGGCCTACTTGCCTAAACCACAATTTTGAGAGGCTGTTCTGTGTAATGTCTCTTTTGCTAGAAGTTGTTTATAAAGGCCTTTTCATCTCAGTTAAGATGTCCAGTATACACACACTCTAGACACACTACATTTACTACTGATTTACTAGTACTGGTGATGCATCAGCCATCAGCTCTTAGCAGCAAACCATTCATAAACAACATGGTTATAAAACAGGAAAGCAGTGGAGCAGGAAGAGAAACTTGCCAACAATGGAACCCATCTATAAACTAGGGCAGAGGATGAGGGGAAGGTTGACACAGGGAACAATGCCAAGATTCAGGTGGCTGTTAGAAATGGGGCTGGAGTGCTACGTGGAACATTACTTATAGAATTGATCCTTTCTGTTGGACACCTTGCTCCTGCCCCAGAGCTGAGCTGAGCCGAGATAGATCAGGCTTTAGTGGTACACAGTTGTGGCATCGTGACTGGTTTCATGTCTCAGATGATGTCTGTACACCTCATTGCCAGCTGTTTACCACTGCCCTGGCTGTGGGCATAACATGCCTGTGCAACTCCACTGGTTTTCCAAGCACACTCACTCTAAGCAATTTCTTCTCTCGGGACAGGATGCTTGCCTGTCTGTGCAGCTTCAGATTTGCTGCAATTCAGTCCCGTGCCGTGCCAACTAGAAAACCACCTATGGTATACCACGGGTTTCCTGTGCTCATCTTTACCAGTGGAAAGAGCCTATTCATCCTCATCAAGGGTAGATTTGTTATTCAAATCTGTCACGTATATGTGGAGGCTTCCCAGCTCTGAATCGCCTTTAAATATATATCTGCACTTACCGGCCACTTCATTAGGTACTCCTGCTTTTAACACAGATAGCCTGCTCCTCCAAACAGCAAATCATGTGGCTGCAACTCCATATAGAGCATTCAGACATGGTGAAGTGGTTTCGTTCAACATCAGAATGGGCAGGATGCGTGATCCAAGCGACTTTGACTGTGGTGTGATTGTCGGTGCCAGATGTGGTGGTTACAGCATCTCAGAAACAGCTGCCCTCCTAGGATTTTCACCACTACAGTCTCTAGAGTTTACTGAGAATGGTGGAGAAACAAAAAACATCCAGCGAGTGTCAGTTCTGTGGCCAAAAACATCTTGTTAATGAGAGAGGTCAGAGGAGAATGGGCAGACTTGTTCAAGTGTGGTGTGCAGAAGGGCACCTTGTTGAATCCATGCCGCCAAGAATTCAGGCTGTTCTGGAGGCAAAAGGGGGTCCTACCTGGTACTAGATAGGTGTACCTAATAAAGTGGTGAGAGTATATTTATCTACATATAAAAGCAATATATACACAATTTAAGTTGACTGAGAGTGCATGCTTTGTCCGATTCTTCACATTTATTCCTCCATCAGCTGACTGAGGGACTCATGCATTTTCCAGATGGGCTGGGGATTAGAAATGGCGACCTTCTGGTCTCAAGCTCCCTTCTCTAACCTCAAAGCTAGGCTGCCCCTGCTTTACAAGATCAAGACTCACTTTGTGTAGTAATCAATGCCTTAAAACAGATCTTGAAAGGTCAGTATTTCTTACAGCTGCTGATTTGTAGAAATACCAGCAGTGCACTGGCCTTTGCCCAAACACTTTATGATGATAATAAAAAAAATATTGCAGTATTGTGGCAATGCTCCTCAGTGGTCCAATTCTCTCCATCGCCCCCCCCTATTCTGCAGAATTTCACAGGAGAGGAGGGACTCTAAGGTTAGTTTGAATAGCACAGTCTTCTTCAGTTGGCCACACAACAGCTACTGAACAGCTGCTCCAGAGCCATTGGGGGTCAAGTGCTTTGCCCAAGGGCATCTCACCAGTAGCTGTGGAGGAGGAAGAGAGTATTTCTCATTAAGAATTTTCAAGGCAGAAGGGCCAAAGTAATATGTTTTCATAGGAATAACCTGTTTTCACTGGTGGTGTTGTATTCCAGGAACTAGGAAGTGTTTTCAATAACAGGCACCTTTCTTGCCGTCCTTGTCACCTTGAGTTGTTGAACCACGCTTGGAAGTCTGTCAATTGCTTGAAACATAAGGCGCTGCATTCATAATTATTGACAGCCACATACCACAGGTCATGTACCCACAACATTATTTCTTACCCGAGTTTGGTAATGAGCTCCAAAGAGGTTATGCTGCTTGTTTTCTATTTTCATTGTAGTTTGGATTTCAGTGAGTCAGAAGCGATTTGAAGGTTGAATTTTCATCGCAGCTTTTAGTCTTTGATGTATATTGTAAGAGTAAGCAGCCTCTTGTTACCTCCTCTCCAGACTGTGTTTTGAGGCAAGGCGGTTTTTTTTGTTGTATTATTATGTGCTCGTTATTTTCCGCAATGCTGTATGGGGGAGTGATCTCTCTCCCTCTCCCCCTCAGTCCCTCTGTCCCTCTCTCTCTGTCTCTCTCTCTCTCTCTCTCTCTCTCTCTCTCCCTCTCCCTCTCCCTCTCCCTCTCAGTGTCAGACCCCCTGCTCCTGTTACTGTGACTCCAGTATAGCGTCTAATGAGCTCAGAAGAATTGCTCCACAGAAAGAGTGACAGCCCCCGGTCATGTTTCCACCACCTTCCCTGCTGTGCTCAAATAACACCCACTCCTGAATGTATCTGTGAGGCCACAGATGCATTCAATGGTCTTCTGCTCTTTCTAAGTTAAGTTGAATAGGTCTAACTGCCCTGAAGCAGGGGGTGATTTTTAAGGTGGATGAAGGACGAGGGCATCCTCTGTGTTAGTAAACATTATGAAATGATTGCCCTTTGTGGTTTATAGACTTGTGGTTTAACTACCTTGTTAAATTTGAACAATCCGCTCACTACCTGTGGGCATCCTCCCAATTAGAGTCACTAGAGGTCTTTGAAAAGTGGTCAAATATTTGACAGGACCCAAATACTGGGAAATGAATGCTGTTGCGCACACAAGAAATCAGAAGATGTAAAAAAAACAGCTGTTTTTGCAGTGTGTTGAGTTTAGCGTGTTCCGAGCATGCGCCACTAAGACATCCCCGGACAGCGAGACAGCATCATCTTCCTAAGTGTCGCTTGGGGGACTGGGTTGTCTGTGCCTCCGCGGTGTGTCTGTTACATGAATGTGAAGGCCATCTGTGGTACCCGTACAGTGGTCTCGGGGGGGCCACTGACTGTCTATTGGACTTACTGTTGGACGACTGTCGCAACCAATCCGCGCACTCAGCTGTTTTTTTTCCGCCCTACTATTCAGAACTTCTCTTTCTGTAACTGTTGAGAAGGTTTATTCATGTATGAAATTCAGGAAGGCAAATAATTAAAAGTTCAAATCTTTCCTCCAAACATCAAAGAGAAGTAATTCATAAAAATAGCTTACCAGACAAAAACAAAGTCACATCTGAGCAGTGCAGATTTAAATTTGTTTAGTTTAAACACTTATTGGGCTCTTCTTTCTTTTCACATCAGTTCATTGTGTAACAGGGATTTTCTCCCCCTGAAAGGCACTGTGATGCCACGATGGTGGGATTAGCATTATGACTGAAGCAATAGTGGACAAGCTTTCAGACCCCCATAGCTCCCCCCCCTTCATCTTTCTTAGGATGAACTGACATACTTAGCAGATTCCCACACCCTATTATCTTTCTTCCCACTCACTGTCAGCTAACTTCCCACAAAGCTTTTCCTTTTACGTGAGACTTACCGGCTCCGCTCCTACACCTCAAAGACAAGTCTACATCCCAGTGTGGAAATCCTTTTTTGGTTCCAAATTCTGTTCTATACAATGTTCCCTTTTATTATTTTGGGTATGAAAATATTTAGTTAAGATATTTAATACCTTTTTATATATTAGATTAGTATATACATTATTACACCCTAGCTTCTCTAGTCACTCGAGCTAATCCTTTAAGAATAATGAGATACTGGTTTTCCTAGGACGTATCCTGTACTGCAGTCATATGCCTATATCTGTAATATTCATTACCATTACAAGATTAGGGAGGATTCACAAATCATTCAGTAACACAGCACTTGTCTTGATCTATTTATGCTTTGCACATTTTTTAACAGATTGACTTGATGTGGTCTGTGGGTTTGCTGTCTCAATAGAATCCACACTGGGTAGTTTAGGACTGGGAGTGACCCAAATAAAAAGGCCATGTTTGTGTTTATAGCTGGCTATTTCCTCTCTTCTCTAGGCCACTGTTCCACTTTGCCGCTGTAAGGTAAAGCAGCTCCGCTGTGCGTCGTAAGCAGTGACAGACGGACGGTAGGACGGACGGACTGCTCCGTGCCCTGCTCTCCTTTTCATGGATGCCAGGGTGGCCCTGCTGCAGCTATGGACAGTCGTCCTCCTGTCGGCAGCATTGAAGTGGACTAATTCTGCTGAGATCTACACCAACACTTGGGCAGTCCAGATCGAGGGGGGGCAGGAGGAGGCTGACGAAATTGCTAGGAAACATGGCTTCATCAACCATGGCAATGTAAGTTGTGTGTATGCATGAGTGTGTGTATAAGCTAAAGACGTGTCTCACACATACTGTAACTATGTGTGTCACACCGTGTGATTATGTTCACACATCGATTGGTTTCCGTTTAAAACAGTCCAGTTGTACATTGAAGTTGACACAACACCTCACCTGTGCAGCTGTTTGCAAAACGATGGCCTCCTCCAGTGATGGCTTATTTGGGGCTTATTTGGGGCATACATGACTCTCCAACACACACTGGCAGACTCCTGGGCATTTGAGAGGGACGGCTGACACTTTTGTTTACAGAGTTGTACTCGATGTAGAGAGCAATAATAAGACCGTTGAGGTCTAGAGGAAAACTGCTGTATATAACTGGGGTGTGGAGAGTTTAATTTTAATGATTTTACTGCTGTACTTTATCTTTGTTTGTGAAATGGCAAAGTCTTTATAACTAATTGAGCTGGTGTCTCACACGGTCTGCACACGAGGAAAGAAAAACAATTGTCAGAAGAGAGAAAGTATGGGGGAGAGAGAGCAGGGAAGTGACTTATTGTTTTTTCAGTAGTGTGTTAGGGTCTGAATATCAACATGCTTCCAGGGCTAAGCTTTTCCATATTTTTCCGTTCAGTAGTTGACAGTGAGTTGCTATTTGGTCCCCTCTCCTCCTGTTGCACCACATGAGACTTCACTCCATTTGCATGAGTTTTTGTGGAGCGCTACACACGCCAGTGAACATCCTTCTGGAGGACTTCTTAGGAATATACGTAGGAGGTTCTGCATATTCCCACCCCACCTCTCCCCGCCTCAAAAAAAAAAGAGGATTTTCTGAAAAAGAGGAAAATTAATTCAGGCTTATCTCTGCTTTCTTTATTTCGTCAAGGATGGAGCTTTGTCTTGAGCGCAAAGCCAGATGTTGTTAGTCTTCCTGTTATCATAGTGGAGCAAAGTGGAACAGCTGTCATGCAGGCCTGGACCAGTCTAGGGGAGATTAGATATGTTCCATTATTGAATTGTCTTAATTGTCGACCCCATCACATTAAATTATCTTCATATGACTATTATTGAGCTTGTCGAAGTGACTTAGATTCTGCTGTAATTTGGAGTCCATTGTCTATTGATCTGGCAGGTTGCAGTTGTTTTGACATTGTAAAACTATTGGGCTGCTGAGGGAAAGAAAGCTTACATTAGGAAAAATGCTTCTAACAGACCTTTATTCATAATTGCGTCCGTGAATTCTAGACGCTGAATCGATTTTTACCCTTATTGAATTGGGTGAAATGAAATGCTCAATATTCTGCTCAGAGACCACACATACAATCATACATATTCCAAACAATCACCCAGGGACACAGTTCTGCAGAGCCAAAAAAATCACTCTTCCAATAAGCTAGGCAATTCTTTTCTTTCTCAGCCTCCCTTATGTGATCACTTTCAAACCCTCTCTCCCAAACTTTCTCTTTGTCTTTCTCCTTTCTGTTTCTCTCCCTCTTCCGTTCCACCCAGTCACAAAAACATCTCCCGCCTCCATTCTGTCCATTGAACTGCTAGATTAATGAGGAAATGTACGGTAGCGTTGTTTTTTTCCCTTCTCTCCATAACTTGTTTCATCTAAAGAGTGGCGCTAGAAGCAGCCACAGGACCGAGTCCTCCACGACGGCTGTCTGTCACTGATGAATATCTGATGCCATATGGCAGCCTGACGTTTTGAAGCGAGTGATGCTAAACTTCTCGGGTCCCAAGGTGTGAAGGAGGAGTGCGGCCTCATTTCACAGAGCTGGTTCCGGGTTAAACAACACCACAGCACAAAAAATGTTTTCGTTCTCTCTTCCTTGTAGTGGAGCTGCTGTATCCAGTTTTGATGTGAGGAGCTGATTTTTCCAACAGCATATAGAGAGACATCTGTGGGGGATTAAACGGGGGAAGTTAGATACAAAAGTGTTGGTGAGAGGGTATAAAGAATTGAGATAATGATCAATTTCCCATTGAAAAATAAGAGGGAGTGGAACTGAGAGGAGGAGGTTGATGGCAGGAGGGTGAGTGGGAGAATCTGGCAAAAGAAAAAGAGTGGGAGAGAATTGAATATGGTATAAATGACTATGTGTGAGGAGACGGGAGGTGAAATTTAGTATTAGCTGTAGTCTGGAATGAGATTATGTGGGCATGAATCTTCAGTCATTGTTTCTCAGAGGCGGCACAATAATAAGACATATTTTTGCCTCTTCCCTGAGTAGGTGCTAGGAGAAAGGGATAATCTATAGGCTTTGTACAACCAGCGCCAGTTCTATAACAGTACAGTTTGGGTTATGTGAGGGGGATGAGTTAGGTAAGGCTCTGTATCCTGGGGAATGCTGACTGAGATGGGGAAACAGTTTAGTCATCCTTCCATCCTCTTTGGTGGTTGTCCTCCAGGGCAAGGAAGCTGATGTATAATCAGGAAGTAATGGGATTGTCATCACTAATGTGATTATGGGATCATCATGTTACTGGTTATTTGTTCACGGCTATGTGTGCGTGTGCGTGTGCGTGTGCGTGTGTGTCATTTGCCTTTGTGAACAGGATCACAGCACATTCAGTTATAAAACTAATGCAAACAGTTTGTTAGTTTAATGGATATACTGTTCCCATGATTACATACG
>CABFOQ010004850.1:4966-16835 GCA_900660455.1 Gephyroberyx darwinii | reverse complement strand
GGTTTAAGCAAATGATTCTCACATTATCAGTAAATGCAGTAATTAAGATTAGTGTGTGTGTGTGTGTGTGTGTGTGTGTGTGTGTGTGTGTGTGTGTAAAAACAGTATAAAAACCTTTCTCTGGCCAGCTTGTGTGTGAAGGACGTAGCTCAGTCTAGAGAAGGGGCTATTCTGCTGTTTGAGATGGTTTCACACAACTGATGGATGACACCAACATGCTGTCAGGTGCAATTAGGAAATAAGATTAGCCTTGCACTTAATTTATGTGGCCTCTGTTTATTGATCTGGGAGGCAGATGTGCATGGGTGGGGGATGGGTGTGGAGAGAGGCTAAAAGATTGAGAGAGAAAAATCATCAGCCTAGGGTCAACGGGCCAGCCTGCGTATGGATGATCTTGTGTGCCTTTGCAAAGGACGAGGAACATAGGGGTCATTACTGCTGCGTCGGAGCTGAGTTCACCCTTCAGCATGTGTAGCAGGGAGAGAAGGCTGCCTGGGGAAGGTTTCATGATTTGGTTCCTATGTAGGACGGAGGGGAGGAAGAGACGTCCACTCCATGGCATCTCTGTGGAAAGCGCAGGGTCGTGTTCTTCATTCTTCAACACTGGCAGCAATGCAAAGTCTCTGACCCAGCCCTCTATCCACCCCAACCCATGTTTATCAGCTCATTGTGCAGCCAATGCCAAGGGGGGCAATCAACACAGGAATACATTATTCCACCCTCAGGCATTTGCTACTGCTTTTGTTAGTATTAGTGCCTCCAAGTGTCCATGTCCAAGAGCTGTAGTACATGCTGGAATACGCTTGTTTTATGAAAAATGTCATACTCTTAATGGACACCGAGAGAGACGGAGGCATTTCATCATTAGACAAAATGGAATGTGGGGCATATGTCCATTGCTGTCTATTGCATCCGTCTCTCCTTTATCTTGCTCTTTCCTTGTGATTGTAACCCAGCAAGGCACTGGCACACATGAAAATAATACTCCAGATGTGTCTTAAATCAAGCATGTGTTTGGCTTGCTTTAAAGCTCTTTGCCAGGCGAGAGCTTTTAAGGTTTTACAATCGAGAAGCAATCAAGTCTTTGTGTATTAAGCATCTTATTAAATGTATCCGGTAAGTATATAGTAGAAGTTTTACTAGATGTCTCAGAGAGTGGTTGCAGCAGGAATCGTATTGAAAAACTGCTTTAAACGTGCCGGTGGCCCTTTCCTCTGGCTCTGCATCGTGACCTTGATAGGACACCGGGAGGGGAGTGCAGACATCCTCTGCTCAGGTAGAGGAGCCATGGTCTGTACAGGATCTGTATGAGATGCCAGATTCATGTAATAAGAACAAGGTGATAGCGTTAGTTCCAGATCTGTGAAACTGCCTGTATGTACTAAACTATATTAATATATCTATCTATATATACTAACTATATTAATATACTAAAACGAGTCAAATGTATGATATACTAAAACTATACTCACATATGAAAGGATTGCTCAGTGTTATTTGATAGCAGAATGCACAGCCATGCAGGTTTGGACAAAAAACAACATTCAGCAGTAACGGCTCCTGGCTGCTCAGATCATCAGGCTTTTGAAATCACCAAGTAATGGAGGAGTGTTGTGCACACAAATTCTGTAGCCTGTAGTGTACACTGACTGATTGTATTGCTGTGATGGCTAAACTGGGCTCCCACTGGAGGATTAGGTGTTCTTAAGCAGGATCGTTAAAGATATGGGGGAGCAGAGTTGTTAACAGACACTGTTGACTAAATATTGTATTATTTTGAGAGTCATTGTTCAAAATCATAATTAAGGCTTAATAAAAATGGATTTTAAACTGCCCAAATCTCATTTTGCTTTGTGCTTTCAGTGCCAGTTTGTAAAGAGCGAAAGTGCAATATCTATGATTGTTAAATGGTTGTTTTTGCAGCAGGCTTCTTTTACAACACAAATTCTCAAATGTTTTTTTTCCAATTTCTCAATAACCAAAATGACAGTATTAAGGCTGGATTTGAGCTGGATGGACTGCATAGTTGGTTGAGCAGCTATTGCAGGTATTTTTGAGATATTTAGCCCAATTCTGTCGGATACACAGCAAGCTCCTGGAGCTGAATTAATCCAGTAAGATAGCAGAACAGCCATTAATTGGCTCTAGAGGGCTGGATGCAAATAGAGGTCAAAATAACATCACTGGACAAAATGTACATGCTGTGTATCCATCTAAAAGAAACAGGAGGAGGGGATGGGATTGAGAGGGCAGGTACTAGCCCTGCTGCTAAGCACTACACGGATGACATCATCTGGGGAGAGAGGAGAGAGAGGTGTTAAGCCACCATCAGCGGGGTTAGAGGGAGAGGAAATGAACGCTGGAGAGCAGTTGGAAGAGGAAGTTTTTGCCAGCTTTCTGCTTGAAGTAGGTGACAAAATCCTTGGTGGTGAGAGAGAAGGGAGGAGTAGGGGTGAAAGGGCGTTTAGAAGAGGGGAGAGGGTGGAAAATACTTTTGGTTAATGGATTTTAACATAGTAGAATGTTGCTTCAGCAGCTGTGACAGATAAAAACAAGAAGACTGAGAGAGAGAGAGAGAGAAGTCATTGGATTTGCTCGATTTGTTTTGGACAAGTAAAGGTCAGGTGAGCCCGGATAGGCAGGTCTAGAAGAAAGAGGACAGAGAAGGTCAAAGGAAAGTGGGAGGGCAGAAATGTGGAGGTGGTGCAATCAGTGGAAAGAGAGAGGAATGAGTCAGGTGGAGGAGGAGAGGACCAGATGGAGGAAGAGAGGGAGGAAGGGCAGAGAGAGAGAGCAGATTGTGCCAAGTGGGGATAACATGAAGTCAGCTCAACTCACAAGAGGTAGTGGAGAGGAGAATGGAGGACACAAATTGATGGTTACAATTAACCACCAATTAGACATTAAGTGGGGTAAAAGACAGATTGTGGGGCAGGCTCCAGAGAAGAATAAGCCAACACTATTTTCAACACTATTATCACTACTTGTGATAATAGTGAGTGAGGAAGCAGAGAGGGAAAGATCCAAAGAACATAGGAGGGAAGTAATAGAAAGAATCGCCTCTGAGGGCATCCCATCACTGGGATAATAATAAAGGACAACAATGTGAATCAGGCGGGGAGAGCAGGGCACAAAGCATCAAAATTTCATGAAGACCTGTTAAAACCAATTCAGCCTCCCTATAGAGTCTTGAGAGTCAAAATGGGACAGGAGCTTTGAAAACACCCAAAGAAAATAAGTGAGTCAGACAAATATTGCTGCACCTTCCAGGCCTTACCACAAAGAGGGGAACAGTGTAGCCACAGGAAATACCAATCCTAGCAAACAACCCAGAAAATACCGTCCCATCATTCAATTTGCTTTTTGCGAGCAAACGTCATAGAGAGATGGCCCTAGATGGTGCACACACTGATACTCTCACACAAAACACCAGGCCTTGTGCTCTTCTATCTCAAGTTGGATAGGGTACACACGATGCCATTTATGTTCACTAGTACCATGATGAACAAGAACAATCTGACTCGACGATTTGTATGTGGACTCGTTCCGCAGGGACGTGACAGAAGCTATGAGAATTTCCCAGCGTAATACCCAGAGTAAGCACCAAAGAAACAAGTACAATAAGAAAGTCAAATGCTAGAAGTTGCAGTGTTTTCTTGACAAACTATAAGAAGAGAAGAATAATTGGAAGTTGGCCGATCTGCGTATATGTACAGGGATGAAAATCCTAGAAGAAGTGGAAGGAGTAAAGGAAGTGGAAGGCAGGTCATTCTAACTTCAATCTACCTGTTAACCTGGTGCCTACTGTGTCCTCAATCTCCATTACAGTCAAACAAGGGTGGTCGGGTGGGGTGTGTGTTATAGTAGTATACTAGTATTCATAATTCAGTGGGACAGCAAAGTGGATACTTCATGACTCAAGCGTCTATGGGTGGCGAAGTCCCAAGGAAGAATATGATGTTGATGTTGAAGAGTGCCAAGATACACAGTTGAACAGGTAGATCAAAATCAACTTTGATTGATTGAGGCTAAGGTGAGCAGAGCAAGAGTGTTTAGTAAAAGAGAGTATCCTGGAAGGTTTGAGTGAAGGTGGAGTATCAGCAAATCAGAGGAGAACATCCCAGTTGTCTGAAGATGAGATGAGTAGTCAGGGAATATTACTCCTATTAGAGAATATCAGGAGAAGCAGAGGATCACTCATGACAGAACTGAGCAGGGTAAACAATGTGAGTTCTTTCATCAGGTACATCAGGTCCAGGTGGGTATGATAACCAGGATACAGAAAAGATATTTTGTGCTGAATTTCTATTATGTTCTGACTATCGAGTTTTGTAGTTGAGAGAAAAATGAGACGCTGGATCACTAAGATGGTGCATTGAAGTCAGTGTTTCTGTCTAACGTCATTATCCTTGTACACACCCCCGTGAAGAAACCCAAAGGGGGCGGCAGTGTCGCAGTGATTCTGTGGTGTAAACTCACTGCATACACACACTTTAATGATGTTTTGAGGATGGTTACACTCACCAGGGTAACTTTTAACTTCAGTGAGCACATTTAAAACTGTAGTTTCTGGTGGAAAATATTTGGTATTTTACTCTAAGCAGGTTTTCTCTCCTAGGACGGTCACACTTTCATACAGCTCATAACTAGAGTTAATAAATTCCCCAATCCACTGCAGTGGAAGTTATTTGAGCTGAATCCAGCATATGGCCCATCTGTTGGGTTGAACCAGCCTGCCCATCCATATTCTATTAGGCAGCAGACACGCGGCTGTTTTAAAATAGCTCGCAAAGCAACTTGGGATGTGTGTTATGTTTTTTTTTGTTAAGGGCCATCTCGTTCAATTTGTTTTATTCAGGGTTTCTCATTCATCTCTGTCATGCCAACTTCCCTTCATTTCAGATGCATAAACATACAAACCCCCAAACCATTCCTGTGACTACACAGTGAACAAACAATTAACATGCTTTAATGCATGAGTAAGCAGTTAATATGAAATGTGGCATTGTAGTTATGTATTTGTTCCATATGTATGTGCACACAAATGTGGTATGCAGGCACTGACTCACAGCAATGTTCAAAATTATCATCTGTACATATAAAAACACCTGCATGTCCCTTACTGTAGGCAGTCCTGTCAGCCAAAGCTGAAGCACACAGCTGTGCAGAATGCCAAAGGGGGTGTAAAATAGGCTTGAGCACCATAAACTATGACACAATACATAATTAAGCATAATATTTTTTAACAAAAACCTGAAGATCCTGATCCACTATAAGATATTGCATAAAGAAAGAAAGATAGAGGTAGAGAGTTGCAATATCACAATATTGATTAACTGTACCAACAAAGTACCCAACCCTTCTGGAGCTTGTTTGTTGAAACAGCTGTATGTATGTTTCTTTTTCATATCACAGGTAAGATATTGGTAAAATAGCACCCCCTGCAGGTGCAAAGTTGAATGACAAATCAAAATCAAAACGAAGACAGAACCTGCCTCCCCCCTCACCCCCAGGCCTTTATTTATGATAGGACCTGCAGAAATGAATCATGGCCATATGATATGACTTCTGTAATAACGTTACTAGAAACTTGCAAACTGCAACACAGCTAAAACTGAAACACAGGAATGGCTGGGGATCAGCATGGGTTAAACTCTAGGGCTTATAAACTATAGATCATTATCATCAATTTGTCAATCAAATCAGACCACATTGAACAATTATTGATGTGCATTAACAAGGCTTTTGGCCAGATAATCATTACAAATAGAGCTCATAACATTATCTCTCCCCTATGTGCTGTGTCTCTGTACATATATTTACAGAACAGAATACAGAAGACATAAAACACCAGCAAATCACCACCAAGTCCTTGATTCGTAATTTCTCAGTGAAGCGGTTGCCTAAACCACAGCATAACAAACAAACAGCTTATAATGTTAGTAGTATCCTGCCACTACAGCGGTGCAGCATAGCAACAAACATAACGTTAGCCCGGTTAGCTCTGTATATGATGGAAACACTTTACGAACCAACTGGGCTTTGCCTTTATCAGGCTCAGCCCTGCACAGCTACACGGCCTGGTTCTGAGTAATGGAAATGTCTCATGGCTTACCTGTCTTGTTTTCAACCTTGCTCAATCAAAGGCTCAATCAAATTTGGGCGGCATACTGGGGTTTTCTGGTCTTATGACTGGCTGCTCCTCTGCCCCTGTCCTTGGGGGAGGCAAAATAAGCAAATAAGCTGAATACAAGGAACAACAACAAACCAAATGGGGACTGAATAGATTACATACATAATATCTTTTGACCTACTCAGAAGATTGTAGGCTACATTATAGTGAAAATCAGACATAGATTACCTTTAAATAAAAAATTTAAAAACATTGTATTAACATTGTATCCAATGTATTAATCTGTGTATAAACACATGGAAAAACTGTTAAGTGCAGTTAATTACACAGTAATACTCACATAATGAAAGTCTCCTTAATACATAATGTACTTAGAAGAATGTACCAACACAATGTAAGCACCAAGTGTACAAATCAAATGTAAATAGTGTAAATAAACACTGAAAAAAAAGTAAAGTGATGGATTACCCATTTTATACTTCAGCAAAGCAATCTGATTGCTCACAAGCATGCTTCAATCCATTGATTCCTTTAGAGCATGGCTATCCATGTGTTACCAAAAATGGAATTGGTTGCCATGCTAACTCATGTGGTAACCAGCAAACTAACCAGCAAACAATCTTTTTTCTTTTTTTCTTGTCTCTTTTTATTCGTCTACATATGATTGTAAAAAAATCTTACAGACAGTACACATGCATTGGTAAGCATCATATAAAAGCAGTATTAGTTAAGAGGGCTGTTACAGTGATTATGGGTGCAACGGTAATGTCAGTAGTACTCAGCATTGGTCTTAATGCGTCATACACATAATCACACTAAGTAATGCAAATAATTCAAAACAGGAATCTACGAAGGAAGAGTGCCGTCTAATAATAAACCTTTGTAAGCTGTTTCTTGTAAGTAATTGTACAGCTAAGACTTGTAATCCTATAATTCCTTCCATCATGAAGCCATAGTTGCTACTAGTAAGCTATTTTCCTGATTTTAAGCCATTTTTATCTGGTAATTTGTAAATTGTAAACACCTCATAATACCTATAATTTCTGCTCTATTATCCCCTCTTTACACCATACCGTTAATTTTAAAACCCTAAGTCACAGTGATAGTTTCTCTTTACCAGGTATTTGGTGCAAATACCTGGTAGTTGGCCTGTACTTGCAACACTGTAAAATAAAGCGCTTCCAAGCTTGTTTGTAACATTGCATTCAGGACTGTGAATGAAAGAAAACCTGAGCGCACTCTGTGGGCTGACATGCTGGTATGGGGTGATGGTGGTAGAAATGGTGCAGTGCTGTCTCTGCTGCCTGCTGGTGCTGTCCTTCACTACAGGAGTCTCTGCGGTGCTTAACATCATTACTGTCCTCCTGTCACCACAGCAACCAGCCGGGCTACATCCTCAGCAATGCTTTTGTTTAGGCATTTATTGACTGTGTGTGTGTGTGTGTGTGTGAGAGAGAGAGAGAGAGAGAGGGTGGTCCTTGTTTAGAATGCATATTACACACAGCACAGAGTCAATCACTGGTACCTGCATGTCAGTAAGAACATAGCATGGCCTTTAAGTGAATGAATAACCCCAAATTCATTACTCTACATCCTATCAGGCATCAACTTTATTACTCACCCCTCCCTCACCCTTGTCCCCCTCCTCTATTCTCACTATGCTTTCAGTGTCCCCCCCAGGACTGAGCCACATGCCGTCTCTACTGACTGAAGGTTTAATAACACTAAAAGGTTCATCACCCCCGCACCTCTCTTCTCTCCCCCAGCGACCTCTCTTATTACTGACATCATCAGGTCTGAGATCACTACTGTTGTCATAACTTACTGAACCTACCTACCTACCTGCCTGCCTGTCACGTCAAGCCAGAGAAACTCTAGTATTGTCATTAGATTTCAAATGATATGTGGGGGGGATTAACAAGGAGGGAAGTTGTCCGTGTAAATCAGAAACACAACATTGAAAGAGTTACAGTGAAAACACCATGCAGAGTTTTATGATAAATTCACTAAATTCACTGGTCGGGAGTTTTATCCCGCCATATCACAGAACTGAACTGGTTAAATATCTATAATTTATCAGCTGAAAGTCGTGACTACAGGAATGTAACCTACCCTCGCAGAGATGTATCATTGCTCAGCATTGAATAATTGATGCTTAACCAGGTCTTGAATCTGTGCAGCTCAAAGCACGGGATTGACTGCAATGTATTGTGTATTGCATGAAAAACTATTGTTCATGTTAAATGCACACACTCTTGTGTGAGGAGAGTGTATCATGACCAATGAAAGTGAGAATATCAAGTAGATAGTTTTTTTCCCATTACAAGGAAACCAGTGAGTTAAAGTGACAGTAATCCTAAGCAGTAGACATATGGAAAGCTACTTGTTTTGATCCCACATTTCAGACAGCTGGCTGGCCCGGGGGGTCTCTCCATCAGACAGTAGCAGACTAATGTCTAACTTCACTTCTGCTGGATTTGCCAGGCCTTCTCCAGACAACCAGAAACCTTTGGTTAGGTGCCCATCCATTCTGCCCCACACCCTCCCAGGTTGAGCACTGACTCTCCAGTGAGGACACAAGCCATAAGCCTCCATCAAAGCCTTCAGGATTAAAGGCAGAATCAAAGCACCGGGGTTGTGATTTGTGGGTTTGATCCAAGCCAGAGCCTGCTTGTGTGGAAGGGTTTTGGGACAGATGTATTCCGCTCATGTTTGTGTGATGTGTACACAGAGTGGGACCAAGGCAAGTAGTAGCAGTAGTAGTAGTAGTATTTCATTAGTATTTTTTTCTGGGTAGAAAACAACACCTTAGTGATACAGCAGTCTTACACCACTTGCTACACCATGAAAGAAAATGTGTAGAAAAGCCAGCAGCACATGGTCGATAACACTTCACTCTTATAAACGGCTGTAGAGCAAACATGTCACTTTTTGCATAATAATTTATTCACATATTTTTTTCACATAGATAAATATTATTGCTGCAATTCTGGAGCCTTTCATTCCCCATCTTCCCACAACGGGGTGCTATGTTCACATCTCATATATCGTTTTCATCTTAATGCATGCTGAGTATTACATTTCACAGGAGCAGGATGCAAATAAATTAAACAGTCTCTTTTTTAAGTTACATGTCATAATCTATCCATTCTAGTAATGCTTCAGTAACATGCCTTTTTCAAAGTCCATAGGGGGAAAAACACTTTTGGAACATATAGTCTCCATTAGAGGACAAAGGCTTAACAAAGAGCACATTAATAATACACATTGTTAAAGCTGGCAATCTATGATTAATGTTCATCACCATCCAAATCCCAAAACAACCATCCCTGTTCCCTCTCCATGTAAAACCCACCTATACCGCATAGGGAAAAGGCTAAATGTAGTATTACATTTCATCTATGTACAGTAACTTTGAAATATGGCACCAAATTTGCTTGTGAAGAAAAAAGCTTGTGAGTACACATGAAAACATTTGTGAATATAATACTTTGTTTCCTGTTTAATGGAAAAAAGGAAAATCTTCATGGTATTCCATTCATTCCTTTAGATGGCAATCACACTGACAAGCCCAAGTGGAAACACTAGTACGTATTTCCTTACTGTTTTCAATGGGTTCAAAGAGTAAACAGCATGCCCCGCAGCCATTGGGAGCGTTATTGTGCATGACACAATGTGTTTGAAGGTGAACCTAACTCATCTTCCTCACACAATGTGTCTCACTGGGTTTTCTGTGGTAGCATAGTAACAATTGCTTGGTTGTCAACTTGCTAGCAAGCGCTCCAGGGCAATGTGCGCCTCGCAATTTCAAAGTCTCCAGTCTGATCGCCACCTAATGCAGCAAAGAATATGGGGAATAGTAAAATTATTTTAAGGAACATCTGGCACAGGGACAGCAAATCAATGTTCCAGTTTATGCTGATGTATAGTTTTAGTGCTGTCTTTACTTTTTAGATTTTTTAAATTGTCTCTTGTTTGTCCTCGGAGTGATTTTACTCGCAGATTCTGAACAAACACTCAGAAATACTAGTTTTCACTCCCTCCGCTACTCAAATTAGCTTAGCATTCCATTTCCTGACTCAAGTCAGACAGGCTTATTTTCCCACACACACATGCGCATGCAAGCACACGCTTAAGCTCTTGCATATGCACACATACTTGGAAAGTGAGGGGATTATTTTTGAGCTACAGCAAAGGCAAATGATGAAAGACTTCATGTACTTCAATCTCAGAACTATCCTTACAGTATTTCAATATTATTCATAATTACTCAATTTTATCTCTATATGTTGTGTTCTCCTTGAAGGCACCTAGCGTCACCTAGGCAGAGCAGAACTCTCCATCATAGTTTTAAAGTTTGGTTATAGCAACACAGTTGCCTTTTTAGGAAGGTTCTTCTTCTCTCTTGAAGAGTCAAAAACACTACTTTGTGAATTGATGCTTCATCATGACTACATAGAGTCTCTCTATGCTCCTGAATAATGTTGCAGTGAAATTTTGTTTGTGTCCTAATGTTAGGGGGTTCTGGGCCAGGGAAAAGCTCTTCTCCAAAGAGCCCCCAGGCAGAGGAGCCTCTGTCAGACGTAGGCTGACTCACTAGACTGGGTCCTGCCCAGGTTGGGGGCCTGGGACAGGTGTGACACATCCTTCTTGCGCACTTCACAAATGGACTTCCTGCGGGCCTGCACCCCACGGATGGCCGTCTTTATCTTCCTCCAGCCAAGGTGGTTGAGCTCAGCCAGGTTGAGCAGCACACAGATGCCGCTCACTGCAAACATAAAGACCAGAAACACGGTCTTTTCTGTGGGCCGAGACACGTAGCACTCCACCTCCTTCACACAAGGGTAGCGATCACACTCAAACATCCCCGGCACGTTGAAGCCATACAGGAAGTACTGGCCGGCCAAGAAGCCAATCTCCAGCGCATTGCGGAACACAACCTGGATGACATAGAAGCGGGAGATGCCTTCCTGCCTCCGCACTTTAGCGCTCTTGGTGTGCGTGAGTCCCCGCGGTGCATTCGGTATCTCCTTGACCTCCAGGCAGTCATGCTCCTCCTTACTGCTGTCAGGGTTTTGCACCAGGATGCCGTTGATGTTGCGGAGTTTGCGAGCATGGTGGTCATGGCGACCATGGTGACCGTGTCCATGGTGATCCATGTAAGGATGCAGGAAAGAGTAGCTGCGGTCACGCTGTTTGGCAGACTGGTGAACAGAGTATGTGATGAAACACAGGCTGGGCGTGCATACCAAGATGATCTGGAAGACCCAGTAGCGGATGTGTGAGATAGGGAAGGCCTTGTCATAACATGCCTGGTTGCAGCCAGGTTGCATGGTGTTACAGATGAACATGATTTGCTCATCCTCATATACTTTCTCGCCCACAATGCCTACGATTAGAATGCGGAAAATCACCACTACCGTCAGCAGGATCCTGCAGAGAGATGGGCAGAAGGGGGTAGGGAGTGGAGGAGATGAAAGAGAGAAAGACATCATGTTGGTTATTGTGGAAGAAATGCACAAAGATTCAGGATAATATGTGGGCATGATTTTGATTGCAAGTCTCAGTTTAACATAACCCGACTGGTGTATAGACGTCTTTGCACGTCCAGCTGATGTGGTAGGTGCAGACTACCTATCTACTACTGCAGTGCTGTTTTCTGCTTGTACACTCAACTACTTCAAATCAATGGAAACAAAATCATTTCTCAGGCAAAGGATATATTTATTTGATGTG
>CABFOQ010004844.1:7776-24652 GCA_900660455.1 Gephyroberyx darwinii | reverse complement strand
CCTATTTCCCGTCAGAACTAATAAAGTATCTTTCTTCCTGTGTGATTCATTTTCAAAGTTTCAGTTTTTAGTGTAACACGACCCCGTGCAGCAGCATGCTCTCCCTTAGTACTTATTTTGACGCTTGGGACATATTGTTCAGTTTTAACACCAGCATGTGTTGCACTGATTTCAGAGAGAGGAAGATGAAGATGAAGCGCTGTCCTCTTCCACTAAAGACTCAGACGTTAACCTGCTTAAGGATCTGCCTGGCTCGCGATATGCTCAGGTGAGGATCATCCCATCATCTCATCATCGCCAAGCACACGAGCGCAAAGATACTAATACATAGAGGAAGCACAGAGAGAGAAAAGAGACAGAGGGGAAAGAGAGGAGCGAGGGGGGATAAAGGCAGACGAGAATGTGAAAAAGAGAGAGAGGGAATGAGAGAGTAGACAGAGGCAGAGGGAGAGAAAACACCCAACAGATGCCGGAGAGAGGAATGAAGAAGTCAAGGAGAATAGGGTATCAGTGCTGCGGCTCAGCTGAGACAAGGGAGATAGGTAATGAGAGAGAGAGAGAGTGTTAGAGCAAGACACAGAGAGTAACACAAGCCAAGTGTTTGAAGTGGATCACTGTAGGCCAAACATCTGAAGAGGACAAGACTGCAAACATGTCACAGTGCAGCCTGCTTGCATTTAACAACAGATGTTTGGTCTCTCCATGCCTGGTAATGGTTCCCTATCCAGGTTGGTCTGACCCAGTGAATGAATAATAATCCTCCTTTTTTAAAAGCTTTCCTCATACAGCCACAAAGCTTGCCGAGCACACACGCTTGTTTTCCGCAACGCCCCGCACATCATACAGTTACACACATTCACACCTGGACGCTGCCCCAGTGCGACCACAGTCTTCCACTGCTGGTTGCAGGTCCACAGGAGTGGTAGTGTAGTGCCTTGCCCGAGGGCGTCAGTCCAGGAAGGGAGAGACACATTACTCATTTACTTATCTCCACCCTAGTCTTTCCCAGACGGCCCAAGGATTCAGAGAGCTTCAGTTACAAGTCCCCTCTACACAGATAACTGGAGCTGTAACAAACTGACTGCAAATTCTTCTCTTTTTCTTTTTTTCCTCCACCTGTTCCGGCCATCCCCTCCTCCACTGTCCTCATAGCAGAATGCCCAGCCACGCTTCCCGTTTTAGTGTGTCATTACTCCGCGGCCACAGCAGCCCATACATTCTCCCCACGTAGTGGCATCACTGGTGATTTGGCCCTAATTTATGGGTGCAGGAGGTTCAAAGTTTTAATAATATTTGGGTAATATCATGGCAGGCCTCGTCTCGTCCATGTGATGGATGAAGACTGAACCAAGCCATTGTGATTCTGAGCATGACGAGATATTGGCACTGAACAGCTTTATACCTCTGTACTCCTTTATAGGGGCTGGCAGTGGCATGAGAGGAGCCACAGGGCCTTCATGAATTATAGATATGAGGCTGAATGATTGGGCCGAGGCCATGGGAACGATGGACAAACAGGACAGGACGTAGCTGGCTGATGTGCTGCTATCCCCGCTGTCCTGCTGGATGCTTATCCTCACATAGATTAATGGTAGGATGCTGAATGCAGCAGGTCCAGTTCATCGGCAGTAAAAAAGCGAGGCCGTCAAGGGATGCTCTCGACTGGAGGCTGAAGTCAAGTCAAGTGTATGTGACAAACAGATTTGTCACAAAGTGTTTTACAGATTTACAAAGGACATCAATACAGATACAAACAAAAGAGAACAAACAGGTCACAAGTTTTAATATATGAAGCCCTATAGTGTGTGTGTGTGTGTGTGTGTGTGTGTGTGTGTGTGTGTGTCTGAGAGAACACTGAGACAAAAGTTAGAGGCAAAAAGACAAAAAGTTCAGATCAGCTCTGGTCCATTTTTATCTAGCAAGCATACAACTGTGTACCTTTATTGTTTAGAAATGCTGAATTGGCATATATGTGAGGTCCTCTTGTCCTTGTAGCATGTGTTAGCATGTACAGTGATGCTACAGTATGTATGTTGCCTCTGTATGTACATAATTGTAGCATTTGGCAAATAGTTATCCTAGATTGTTTACAGTGTAAATTCAGTCATACTGCTGGTGTGAGTCCATATCCCACTATGTGCTTTGATTTTCCTCCTGTTATTTCTTCCGTACCGCTGCAGATGTGGAGCGAATGCCAGCACACGTTTGTGATACATGGATTAAACATTGCTATTCTGTTTTAATGAACCACTTGTTGGAGGAGCATTGATTGTGCAGACATTAAGCCCATGCTCAGATAAGATAACACAGAACATTCTCTAATCTAGCCCTGTCCCACTTCGCACTTGACCAGATGGAGATGTTTTTTTTTTATCTTTGAAAGAAGAGAGAGAGAAAAAAAAAATCTCTTTAAAAATTAATACATTATTTACACCCACCAACGGCTTACTGGCCTTGTGTAAATCAAGTCCACAGCAGGCTCTACTGAGTCCCTCTTAATGACTTCTAAAACATATGCTTTTTTAATCTTTCTCTTCTTTTTTTTTTCATTGCCTCATTGCTGCTCTGGGTTTTTTTTTTGCCCTTTATTAAACCATGCACGCACACACTCACAAACGCAAAGTGAATTACACAGTGTCATTTCCACAGTGATTAGAGGAGAGCAGGTCCTCCGCTGTCCTGATAAGATCTGGGAAGGAGACCCCCCCCTTCCTCCTTTACTCCTTCCTGGAAGGAGGAGAGGAGGAGAGCAAGGGGGTGGTGGTGGAGGAGGGAGAGGTAGTGCTAAGCCTGACCTTATGTCCCACAAAGCAACTGCTTTCATTGTCAACATTCACTAGATAATATCAGCCGAAGAGGCCATTATTGTTGCAGGTATCTGCTACATGCAACTTAAAGAGTGTCAGGTGGGCGGCGCTGAGAGATTACCACCTGAGATTTATGAAAATGGTCGGTGATAAAAAGAACAATGGGGCTTAGCTGGGCTGGGTCCGTGGGCCTGATTCACAGCAGGAAGAGGGGCCATCCACGGCTCCTCGCCTACAAATAGAGGGATCTGAGGATGAATGCTCCCCCCACTTTGCCATCAATTAGCAAACAAGCCCAATTGTTGGATTGTCTCTGAGGAAAAAAATGTCTACGGGACAGACAGCAAGAGAGATAAGTTTCCTTGGCCATTGTTCAGGCAACAGGAGGGAAGCAGAGATGGCTCGTGTTTGGGTGAATTCAACCAATTGAATGTTTCAAATGATGCTATTACATAATTGTGCAGTCCCTTGTGTCATAAACAATCTGGGGTTTAAATGGATGAGCACTCTACATCATCGGCCAATGGGATTAAATTAAATACACAATGTCTAATATGTGATATGTCGTGAGATTTTAAGAGAATTATGTATTGCATTTTTTCTATTTTGATTGATTTCCCGCTACTGTAAATCAAATGTACTAAATGTCTGTAGCTGTTTGTGCATGCTGACCTCTTCTTTTGGTTCATAAATATTTTGAGATTACAAGCTGTGATCCTACAGATGTTCCGGCAGACATGCACGGCAAGCGTATGTTTTCCGTGTTAAGAGGATACGTTTAATTCAACTAGAGAATAATTATTGGAAATACTTGGCCGCAATCCTAATCTGGGGTCCAATCAAAGCATGAGCCTTAGTCAGATTAAATCCATCCCCCTGCATTTCCATCTGCTTCAAGACATCTCCAAAGAAATACACATTTTCTTTGGAGGAGAAAACAACAGAATTAGACATTGGCCCGCGGCGGTGTTAGCATCAGTGTTTACCAAATCAGTATGGATTAAAGAGAAGGCCCCCACCCTGGCACAGGAGCACGGCAACACAAAAGGACAAAACAACACGGCATTCCTGAAGTTCCTTGACCCAAACACACACACACGCCCCTCCATTACCGAGCCTATGACTTTATATGCAATCAGCTTGTATATTGCTTGGGTGCATTCTTAAATCCGCGGCAGCAAATTTGGGCTTCGAATTGACAGAGGGATTAATCAACGGGACGGTAAAAGGGGTGACATCATCAGACGGGCTTGGGTTCAGCTGGAAAGTTTCAGCGGATACAGTTAAGACGGCTACCATCACCTGTTTTTTTTTGTTTTTTTCCACCTTCTCCACCCCTGTTGTTGGTTTTTTTATGGGACAGGAGTGGCAGGTGCTTCTCTTTGCCCTCCGTTGTTGTCAAGACACTGAGTTGTTGAGAGTTGCTGCATTAAATCCTGTGTCAGGCCCGTGTCCAGCTAGCAACCACTTAACCCCTGACTGTAGACTTGTCACCTGTGGTAAAGCATTGGGTCTGTGCCAGTAGAAGGGGGGGTGGGCCGGACTGGAAGACTGTTTGAGGGTCAAGAAGGAGGGAGGGGCCACTGAAAACTCGGAGCGAAGTGAACTCAGACGGACCATTAGTGAAACACTTTCTCACACGTCATTTATAAAGAAACAAATACAGATAAAAACAAAGAAACATCATTTTAAATATGAGATCGGAAACTGTGTTCAATGTTACTGTGTTATAACCTCTCAGCTCGTGTTCGGGGGTGGCAGGAGATGACAGCAGGCTGCTATTACCTTATCCTCTCAGCCATGTTCTCGACGGCAGACATGTCAGCCAGTGGCATTTGGGGATTTGATGATACAGTTACACATGTTCACATATGTCTGGGGGAATTAAGACGTATGTGACACTCTACCGCCATTCTTGGGCCGATGTCTTACTTGGCCCCCTAGTATTTATGGCCGTGTCTGTCCACAGCTTGCTGCATTTCACACTTTGGATTATTTCATTTTTCACGTTGCGTTTCACAGTGGTACATCCTAATAAATCGACAAGTGGCTCCTCTGCTGTCTTCCCTCTCCAACAACTCAGATTCAGTCGAGCTTGTTTTACCCCCTCTTTTTTAATTACCATGACCAATTGGACATTTTCTATTGCCAACTGTCTCGCTCTTCTCATACAGTGGGCCATTGTGAATAAGAAGGAGAAGACCAAAAAGAAAGGGGGGGCCCTCCGGATTTTAGCTTGCATGTGACAGCCTGTAAATATGTTTCATGTGACTCCCCATCTACCAACTGTCTGTTGGTATGAACCGTATGTTGTATGTGATTATCACTGTCTGTCTCTCTGTTGTCTGTGTGTGTGTGTGTGTGTGTGTCTATATCCATGTCATGTTTGTGCTACAGTCGACCGATATGGGTTTTTGAAAGCCGATGCTGATATTTTTGTATTAAAGGTGCCAAAAGCAAATATTCTGTGCAAATATTGAGTATCTTTAAATTTTTGGATTCAGTGTTTCCCCCATAATTTGATACTTGGCAGGCCTCTGAAACAGCATGTAGACCATGATGTAACATTAAAACTCTCCAGTGAAACTAAGACTAACCAGACTAGCAGGCAGCTCTTTAAGGCAGGGTGACCTGTTCAATGGTAGGAGGATCTCTGGGATACATTCCTGCCTTTAAATGAAGAATTAAATAAACCATTATTGAACCATTAAATTAATAAGGTAAATGCGCAAAGTAAATCAAATTCATTTGCAGTTTTTACAGACTGTTTTTATGTAACTGTGGTCAGGGAGGAACCTCCATCCTGGTGGTGGATGAGTCTGATATTTAGTAAAATATCAGCCCGGTATATCAGTCTAACCCTAGTGTGTGCACATTAGCACACATATTGATGTGAGGCAAGAGGTACAGATCATAAAGGCAGTGAGGAAGTATCATAGTCTCTCGTTACATAATGCATGGAGGTTATTGCAAAGGCATAAACCACTGCTGCAAGAAGTGACTTAATAACTGTCATAAACGTCAGTTAAATACTTTTCAATATCTCCCCCAGTACCAATCGATATATGTTGAAATCACGAGGGTTTTTTTTGCTCATGCAACATTGGACATCCTCTGTTGCAAAGATGTATCTGAAGAATTCGAAAAAAATATATATAATCAGCCAAAAGACATTGTTAACATGTCTGTATATGTCTAATGTAAGGTATTGTTTTCTTTTTCTGTCTTGTGCAACTGGCTACATTTGAAGTTTGAAATCAGTAGCGTAAAACGAAGTGGACAATCACACACACACACTCTCATCGTTCAGTAAGGATTTCTTCTCTGACACACAGATCGTCCGATCTTTAAATGGGTGATTTTCACCAATGGCTTGTTCATGGTACATTTTGCAGCACTTTGATATGAGCACATTCCACCCAGCTCCAGATGGGTCCTCTTTGAAGATAAAAGACCTGTAAATCTGAGGACAATGGCACAATGGATCAAACGCCGCTGTTATCAATATGTGCAGTCAAGAATATCAAAAGCTGTTATGGGTAATCCCTTTATCCACATCTCAGGGAAATGCTCAAGTAAGTGTCCACTCTGTACTAGTTTTCAAACTTTAAGTGCTGGTGCTTTTTCTTTTCTTTTTCTCGCGCTGACCGATGCAGTGCTCCGTTGAGGTCATGTTTCTGGTGATGTGCCTTAGTTGGAGAGCTTCTTTATTTACCTAAAGCCATTTTATCCATCGGTTCCTTACACAGGCCGGGTGGACCTCCCTCTCAGTAGGCAGTTGTGTCCCAATTATCCCAGCGAATCTTACTGCAGGCATCCAAATGTCAAGCGTCCTCTTCTGTTATTTCTCCCACCGTTCCTCCGTGGAGTGGATGCCGTAATGAGTACCTGTGGGAAGTGTCTGTGTGATCAGAGGGTTAGGGCTAAGCATGGCTCCATGTTCAACGTGGTTGCGATGTTCAGATGGGGATTTTTGTTCAATAGAGCCCCTGAATCAGACATTATAGCAGTGTCAGCGGTGTGCAGGTATGGAGGCCAGGGCAGCCGGTGAACCGAGGTGGGTCTTAGCGTTCTCACAGCCTTGATCTGAAAAACTGCATTCCCACAACTTGTTAAGCTACAGAAAAAAAAAAAGTGTCAGTGAGTTTGACAGTAAAACAGAAAAGTAACTTTGACTGAAGAAATCTACAGCAGGCAAGGCACTACGGTGTGAATGTGAAAGCAAAGTGAAAAATGAGACATTTATATTACTTTTTAGGTATTTTGCTGACACTCGAGCGAGTAGGGAGGGGTTCAGCACCAGGACATGACTGCTGATGGATACTCTGGGTGTTGTGGGAGTCAAACCTGTGACCTTTCAGTTGCAGGATGGTCGCTCTCACTAGATCACCGTGAAACTGATCAAATTTTATATTTTGTCAATAATACCATCTCTACTAGTTACTAGTTCCTAGCTGTAGGAAGTTCTGTGCCTATCTCAGTAAAATGGCTTTCATACAACGCATGTGTACTGTCTGAAAACCTTTCTTCCGAGTAGAGCGTATAAATAAAAATAAAGCAATGGAGGAAACACGAAAAAAAAATTGTTAGCTAACTCTGTGGTTGCTGCAGGAGTTAGCACATTAACCAGTTTCATGGCTGGAACAGTTGACATGTACCTTTAACTAGTCAGCTTGCCTGGCTGAAACAATCCATTACGTATTGAAATACACATTTCTATATACACACACTGGCATTTCTATATCCCCACGTTCTTACCATCTATTCTACTCTGTTGCAAGCTTCAGTAAATAAGAGAACAAGTAATAAAGCAAAAACCAGGAAGCTGTGGGAAATCGACTGATGGGACTGCTCAGCTCAATGTCCCCATTTGATATAAGAGCTATTCTATGCAAAAGCACTCCCTGCTCGTTTCTCCCCTCTCCTCCCCCTTTGTCACTTAAAGAATGCTTGGCGCCTGTGGATTAATTAAAGTCTAAACATTAAATATTGATTGATGCATTATCAGTGGCTCACAGTCGCCTCCTCTCAGATTGATTTCCACTGTGATTTATTGTCATATTTGCAGAGTCATTTCACTTGATAACAAAGAGAAATTGCTTGCAACCTCGGTACCCCCACCATTAGCCCCCCACATTGACACGCTCCCTGGTACTTAGCCCTCCCCCTCTTCTCTCTCTTGTTTTCCGCTGTCTCTTTTTATCCTTTTCCCTCTTTTTACTCACTTTTCCTCCTCCATCATTGTTGTCATCCTAATGCTATTGAACAATACGTCTGCAGACTTCCACTCAGTGTTGTTTGTAAAATGATGATAATGCACTGATATATGTGCTATCCTTACTTTTTATAGGAGTTACATCAAACATGAACATAACTATTTAACCCACTCCTGGAGAGCTCTTGAAAAGAACTAACTAACAAATAACTCAAATAATATCACATAACTCATTGTAAGTCTGTTTTCTTTCTTTCGAGGTATCTCATTTTGAAACAAAATTCTTCAAGGGAATGTGCTATGACAGATTTTCCTTCCAGTTGTCATGCCATTTTCACGTGCCAAACATAATTTACGATTTGTCTCCTCAGCCCGTCAACTGCGAACCCTATTAATTTGTAGAGGAGAAGTCTGATTTATAGGCTTATGAGTCCATGTATTCACATCATCATTTGTTAGCCAGATATTTGCTGCCAACTCTCTGGATGATGGCATCAACCTATTTCTCTGTAGCACACATACACACTCATGCACACACATGCATAAAAACACACACACACACATTTGTGCAGAAAGTCATGTCATTTGCACTGTAAGAGAAACTCATGACTGTTGCAATCTTATTAAGTAAGTGTAATCTAAATGCTATTCTTATACGTGTGTTATGGTACAGATTAATGTGCTCCTGCAGTTGAGGGATTTTATTGCATTTCCATTGATTTGTGTCAAAACAGAAAAATGCAATTTATATTTTTAGAACTTCCACTCATTATTTCAGGGGTTTCGGGCAAATTACATTTTCCTAATTGCAATTGGATTTGGTGACATTTAATTATGAGATATATCCTAATTTGGTGTGTGTGTGTATGTATGTGTTGCAGGCAGAGTAACTTAATTCTTAAGTCCGTGTTGAGACGAGGGATGCATGAAGTCGAGGCCTCACACGATATTGTATTGCCTGCTAAATTGCATTATCACTCATGAGGAGATGGTGTGGGAAAGAATGTGCTCCCAAATCAAGAACGCAAGGAGCGGACCCATGTGATGTGAGATGGTTCACACCTGGTAAGCTCCCCAGTTTGTCCATTTTTCGCAATCATTTCACTTTTTCGCAAAAAGGAAATCTCATTTTGGAATCAAAGTCTTCATTTTCATTTGTTCTGTATAGGACTTTCAGCTTAGCTGCACATTAGCTCTTCTATTCAGATCATTCCATTTAATCAAGATAGCCCGTCTGTGTTTGACGTCCATAATCAGTAAGCAGTGAGGGAAATTATTCAATTAACCCTAATTAACACTGTAATATTCCACAAACTGCCTGAAGATTAGCCCCATGCTTTGACTGTTCAGAAACATGTTCACACACGCTGTACAAGCTCATCTATTGTCTGGGAACGCTTAATTAATGCTAAATGTGCTAATTGTTCATTTGTATTTTTCCTATTGGCCTGTCATGATAAATCACGGCGCAGTAATTCATCTAGCCTGATGTAGTTCATCTCTGTCATATAAGCGACGAGAGCTCACGGTGCTCCTGAAGATGAAATGTTCACCGTCGGTATAATCCATCACACTGTGGGAGGAGAGTGATGACACAGCTCTGATCTACCTTGGCTTTACAGTAGCGCTAGGGAGTAGCAGGCCTCTCAGCCTTCGGCACCCTGGGTTTGGTCTTCAGAACCGTCTAAACACCAAGTGCAATAGATGAACAACAGGAAGTAGTGGCGCTGGTGCAGAGACCAATCGACAACTAGTACACACTGACACAGTGCAAAGGGACTCGACGTGGTATACGGACTGAGCGTATCATTCGATGTTCAACGGTCGATTTCTCTGAACGTTGGAGATTTCATATCGGAGATTATTTTACGTTTTAAACACCAGTGGTAGCTAACCTTTCCCAAATAACTACACGTTCTAACATCACTATACGTTACTGCCAACCTTTTTCCCATTGTGCTAATTCCCTCCCAGCACGCCGGACAAAACCCTGGGGCTGTAGACAATCCTATATGCAGAGGCTTCTCCTAGTCATGCTGGATAAACAAATGCCACTGCCTTCTCCATCCACGGTGAAGCAGCTCAATACACTCATAGCTCTCTCTCCCTCCCTCCAAGTCTCTCCTCGCCGCATGTATTGGACTCAGCCTCTACCTATTGTCTTATTGATCACAAATGAAACACTGAACTGATCAATACGGCCTTAATGCAAGTTTGTTGTTCAATCACTTGCCATTTAAATCACCCGCCTCACGTCCCACCGGCCGATCCGTTTTCTGTCATACGCCGCACGTGTTTTCCGCCGATTTGCTTTGTCATTTTGGGAGGAGTCTGCAATTATCATAAATATCTCCCAGCACCCACTTTGTCAAGCCGTCGGCGCTGTCGCGGTCACGCCCGGGAGAATTCAGGAGTCTGCCCCTCTTCTCCCCTTTTCTTACCTTTTTATGCCGCGTTGAAAATGGGTGCTTTTCTTTTACCACCGATACTTACGGCGGGCTATTCTTACATCTTAAATGAGGTTTCGTGAATGTCACAAATGAAGTCAAAGTGCAACCCCATTGATTAGGCCGGTAATTAAGATGTAAATGTGGCTGTGGGCTGGTGAGCGATCACACCTGCGATAATAGCAGAGTGCTGTTAACATCACCAGGGGTCTGACTGCCACGCAGCGCTGCCTTATCAATGTTTGGAGGATTCTTCTGTTTAAGTATAGGCTCCGTTCTTAATTCATGCTGTTTGGTGGTGCTGTGTTGCCAATGGCAGATACCGGGCTACAAGGTGAAGAGTCTTTCTCCGTAGCTACCTCTGAAAGTGCCACCTGGTTAAACAAAGGACCTCTAGAAGAATGAAAACAGTAGAATCCGAACGAGAATCACCTTAATCGCCTTAAAGTGCAATGATTTGTCATGGTGACATATTGACAACTTACTGAATTTGACAGGACCGTGGTGCAAGGACCTCCCATACTTGGAGAGGAGATTATACGTATCACTCAGCATATATACTCATGATATTGAGTTTATGATCTATATATGTGATATGTGTTTAGTGAAATAAGTAAAAGAGATCCACAGACAACTTTGCTTTCAGGGCTTTGTTTGGCAATGCAAATATTTATTGATACACTCATATCCTGCATCCCCTGTGTTTGGAGAGCAGCGGTGAGTGTGTGCGGTGTGGATTTGGGTAGACCAGGCATGTGCTGCCGCTGGCAGTCCTTTGGGGTTTGGGCGGTCACACATCGGTGTTAACTGTTAAGCTCCAGTGCCAGGCAGAGAATGAATGACACAGGCTGGGGTGGCACATCCTCGGAGATGTTTGTCAGGAGATGTCCCTCCCTTCTGCATGTTTACACTCACAGGGGCCACACTTGGCTGTTACCGGAGGAGAAAACTGGGAAAGCAGCCGTCTTGTGAGAGCCAAGACTCTTACTGTGAATATTAAAGAGAGACAGAGAAGGAGAGAGAGAAACAGAGAGAGAGAGAGAGAGAGAGAGAGAGTACCAGCTATCTGGACAAAACAAAGCTGGGGTTGGAGAGCTCGCAGCACATAATAAGCACAGCTCTTTCACTGCACACCCAGGGCACTCTGGAAAAGTGGGGAGGCCGCTGAATGGGAAAGGAAGTAATAAAAAAAGCAAACTTCTTTGAAAAGAGTCCTGTGTGTGTGTATGTGTGTGTGAGAGCCCATATGTATGTGTGTGTGTGTTTGTGTGTAGCTGTCTGCCTGAGCGATGAGTCTGTATACCTGTAGTAAGTGTTTGTTTGTTTTTTCCGACACGAGATACAACTTCCTTTTTGAGATTTGCAGCTGGATCGGAGCGAGACAGAAGTATGAAGTACTGTAACATCATCAAAGACGGCGGGCGGATCGCGGGGCCTTGTGAGAAGGTAAGGAGACCCGCGCCGCGTCCCCTTGCCAGACATTTTGACAGGAGTTTAAAAAGCAGCAGCAAGCCAAGAGCTAGGAGGGGACTCAAAGTAAAAGGGCAGTGGAGTTCGATGAGAGAGAGTCATTGCCATTCAATCTGACACACTGCCTAAATGAGCCGAGGAGGGAGAGAGAGAGAGAGAGAGAGAGTGTTTGGTTTGACTGTCCACACACACACACACACACACAGACAGACAGACACACACAGAGACAGACAGACAAAGGGTACTACAATGTCTGATGTAGCGTTTCTGGTTTTCAGATGTTTTGCGTTGCTACATATTTCCCATTTTATTGTTGCCTGATTGTCCGTAAATCCTCGAAATTAAATTTATTAAATTATTAAAACGATCACACAGTTGCCTTCAATATAACTGAAATACAAAGTTTACATTTTATCTTTTGTTTTCTGCTTTGTCAAAATAATTTGGTGAAAGCAAGACGGAGGTGGAAAAAGGGAGACTATGGGATGGAGAGATAAAAAGAGAGATGGCAAAATACAGGGAGTGGGAGTGAGAGAGCGAGAGAAACAGAAAGGAGAGCGAGGGGGAGAAGGGGGGGGTAGTGCTGTAACTCCGTGAAGAGTTTACCCCCAAGGTAGTCTTTTCGCTAGTCATCAGGGACCCGGCTTCCCCCACTTCCCGCATCTGACTGTACTTCTACGACAAGGGTGAATACAGAATGACAAGTTACCCCCCCAAACCTCCAACACCCAACACCCCACCTCGGGGCATGCTTCACCCCCGTCGCCTCTCCAGAGTAGTGTAGTGTAGACATGATGTGTAGCGATACAGCTTCATTTAATGATGACGCATTTCCCTCAAACCTGCTCGTTGAATGATCTGCCAAGCTGCTGCATCCTCCCTGTTTTATCATGTGGTCACTGGGTAGCTAAATAACATACTGTACAGAAACACACACACATATACAGACACGCACACACATGCTCACACACTTTCAGAGCTGCCTTGTGTGGTCACATAGGGCTAAATAACACACACACACACACAGACTGGAGAAGACCTCACATTAAGCTACAACACTGTTCTTTCCAACAGGCTGGTGATTTTCAACCACTAAAACCTCAGTGCAGTCTAATGTGTATTTGTGCTTGTTTAAAAGAACAATTAATCATGGTGAGGCATCATATTTAGCACTACTTTCTTTATTGGGAATATGGAGAAGCATGAAGGAGGCAGAGGACAAAAGGAAGTCGCTATTTGATGAATCTCGTGCAACTAACCTGGTCAGGCATTGAAACGCTCTGTGGACTGTGAATAACACAATCCACAAAAAAAAAACATTCTGGATTCAATTGGGGGTTAAAGCTTTATTCAAACGCCCAAGAAACGACAAAGAGGCTTTACTTTTCATTTGAACAAAATAGTTGAAAATATTCAACTGGGGCGTGACTTTTTTCTTGTACAATTCTGGAAACGTGACCGTTCAACGGCGTGGTGTTTCTGCACTGCACTTCCCAGAGACACCTGTCAATCAAAGTGTCTCCAGCAGTTTTTTTTTTCCTTGGAGTTTGAGTTTCTGTAGGTGGCGCTCTTTTCTTTGTCTGTTCAGGCATGGTGGCTATCGCTACTCATGCTAACTACCCAGTTCTTCTATTTATTCCTAACAACCTGGAAATGTAAAACACATCACTTCCTGTGTGCCAGAGGGTTTTTCCTGGGAATGATCAACCTGACACTGATTGCTTGGTAGGTTGAATCACTATTTTGTTACATTAATCAGCGATGAAAAGCCACAAAACAACAAAAAAAGCTGCATTAATTTATATGAAAATGTTTTGGAGTATTGCTTTAACTACAACGAGGCAGCTCTCTAAAGGAGATATACTATATTTTCCCCACACTGCCACCACTAATAGCTCTCCCATCCCCTGATGCCAGACAGAGAGCCTGGGAGTGTCATGGGGGGCAACACCCGGCCTCCCCTCCTATTCCTTTCCTCTGGCTCCAGGCGAGTCAGGGACAAGCCGGAGATCAATAGCCTGCGTTTGCCCATAGCAGCCCCATTTCTCAGCCGGGACACTGATGCTAACTATCAATAGCAATAAAAGGGCTGTCTGAGACACAGTTAACCTGCTGGCCAACCAGCGCGGCTGTCTGGCGGCAGCTGATAAACATCTTGTGTCCAGAATCCGCTGCAAATAAACCACTTGATACGCTTCAACTTTGCGGGCGTGTTTACTGTAAGAATGTACAGGGTTTTTTATGTGGCGTGTCTGCTCATTCGGTGCTTACCTGTTGTGCGGTTGCGCTATACTCGCCCAGCCCGCTTTGCGGCTTCGACCTAGACATCACATGTGTATGTTGTGTGTTTACAAGCGTGTGAAGTAATGTTGGGATAATCCAATGTGTAATTTTTAGCTTTGTTTCCAGGTTCTTAGAAATACATAAACACTCAGCTTTTGGGGGGTGATGTCTGTAATTTCTTCAAGATGTTTGGAGTGTTTGGTTCCTCTTTAACTTCCAGTCTTAGTGATGTGTGTCAGAGTAATCCGGCTCCATTCTGTGAAACATCTAACAAACTAAGCATCTCGCTTCGTCCAAATATCATTTGTCAATGTCATATGAAAGCAGAATGTGTTTTCAAGAAAAAGAGGGAGCTAAAATAGGACCCTTGGTGGTCGTCCAGTACCGTGGTGTTTCTCGTTAATGCAATTCAAGCGAGCATGTTTAATCAGATACAATCAAGTGAATTTGTATCATAACAATGGGAGGATTTAATGATTGCATCTCTGCGAATGTCTGTGTGTCTATTGAGGAAAAAAAACGACCTTTCTTGGCGATTGGTTTCAGGGTAATGAGAAACAGACTTAAGAGTCGTGTTAATATAACAAGTTACTTCAGAATTACAACTGTGTATCGGCACATTTACTGTAGAAGTACCAATATACTTGGGTACGTTCGGGATTTGTTTATTATATATTTCACATTTTCAAAAGACTGACTTTATATCCGTATGACTGCCATGAGATTTTAGTGGCGTTGAAGTAATAATAAGTAATAGCGCTAGAATACAAACGTGCATTAACACCGTTATTGTTCATGTATGGTTGTCATAAGAATTGGTACTTACGTTGCTTTGCCACTTTTGTGTACAATACATTGTATTCTTTACAGAAAGACAGGCCTACACTGTATATGATAAGAAAACCCAGCCTTGTCTCCATAGTCACTATGCCCTTCGTCAAACATGTGCCCCAATGTTGCACCAATTAAAATCCCTCCTTTTAAATTCTTATTCTTAACATTTCTTGAATCAAAACACTCATAGTAGCCACTACAATATTTGAAGTGCCAACATGGTCCTCCTCTCCTGCTGTTTTTAGGTTGACTAGACAAATCGTTATGATAAAAAAGAATGAAAAAAGAAAGTATTCCTCCTCGTGGGACCTTCCGTGCACGTGCAGCTACACTGCCTGTAACCTTAAGTAGGCAAATACATTCACAAAGTATGCCAGTGTTTGTGAAACTACAACGGACGGCTGTGACTCAGACTGGATTTCAGGGCTGAATGCTCACTCCCTCATGTCTGTATCTGGTTTCCAGTTACACCAGTGAGGACAGGACACCCCTGGCTGCCTTTCCTCTCTCACTAATAACGGGGCGGTAGGGGGGCTCATCGGCCAGGGACTCATCGGCCCACATCTCTCAACATACGTACCTGGGCAACAGCTTGCACACAACACTATAACTGGTACAGACACACACACACACATGTACTCAGTCACAGTGCGGGCATGCTGTGTGTGTCTGGGGTTTAGGCCAATGGCACACTCACATTAGCACACACACGTGTCCGGACACATTGTGGGCACATTGTGTGTGTGTGTGTGTGTTGGGTAAAGGGGTTGGGGGGGCAGGCCGATGACCTTTAGCACCTCTGTGACACTCTTGAATGTTTGCTTGTTTTTCCTCAAACAAGCTGGGATTGAAAGGGGATGTCTGTAACTGCAGCTGAGATAATGTAAAAACAAACACGGGCCATTGATATCGGGTGATGCTGCAGGAAGTTGTCAGGGGGCACAATGGGGGAGACGCAATCTGTGGGACAAGTGGTAGCCGGGCTGCTGGAGGACAATAGAAAGGTTTGATCTCTTAATTAATGGAGGCTATTCTCTGCTGCTGCAGGTACTGAATTTTAATGGAGGCGATTTTTCAAAGGGATTTCCTGCCAAGTGGCACCGACAGTGCTTTAAACACTGCATTCTGATCATCTGGAGGACCAAGTAATGTTGAGTTCATGCTAAGATTGATGGTTTCTATTCCAATTGATATTTTTCCAGCTAAAGGCATATTTGATAATTTAAGAAGGGCCCATTCCAAATAGACTCTGGCTAAGAAGGCCTGGAGTGCGGCACAAATGATGTAGGGGTAATGTGAGAGCTTTTTCAAAGTTGAAAATGTTATTTTGAACACTTAGGGTGCATGGCGGTGACATTATTTTCCAATTAAATTGTTGAAACTGAGCACCATGAACACAGTTGCACAATGCTATTAAGAGTCATATAATGCTGCGTATGACTTGATGCGAGGAAAACGTTTCTTTCTTTATTTCTTTGTGCATGAGACCGGCTCACAAGCAATCCCTTTAATCAAGCCCCTAATCCTTTTGCAAGACGTCAGCATGCCATGAATGAGGCCATCCACTTCTTGATATTTGTGGTGGTAATGATTGTGGTGAAAGGCTTCAACGTCTTACACTACTGTTAATCAGAAGTAGCAAGCATATACTTTAGTAGTCTTCCTTTTCTTTCAGTCACTGCAAAACGGAAAAATGATTTAGATATGTATTTAGCTAAATTACTTGTAATGGAAATGTTGTGTGTCAGCTTGCATTTGATACGGTTTGTTTGTTTTTGAATACTATTGAAAGCCTCCCTTGATGCTAGTGAGGCATACAA
>CABFOQ010004840.1:43726-58830 GCA_900660455.1 Gephyroberyx darwinii | reverse complement strand
GAGAGAGAGACAGAGAAGGAGAGAGAGAGAAGGAGAGAGAGAGAGAGAGAGAGAGAGAGAGAGAGAGAGAGAGAGAGAGAGTAAATACTGCAGCCTAGCGATGAAAATATTTTTTTAATGCTCTAAATTATATACAGTTAACGTACAGCCAATGCTTCAATGACCTTCATGCAATACTTAGATCCTGAAAAAACACATCATTAAACACAAGTCTGTTAAAGTCAAATATGACTTTGAAATATGAGGTGAAGTGTGCAGAGAGAAGATGGTGTGTAACCATTTCTAATGGCAACTGGTCTCTGTGGAAGTAAAGCCAGAATCACTGGGAGGTACCCAAAGGTCCCGATCAATAGGCTGAATAAATGCTGGCACTACCCTGAGTGCTGAAATGAAAGACTTACAGGACGGATAGAAGTTGCATCGCCCCTCCACAGTCACCCACTCAGGGAGATAATAGATAAAACATGGGGTCAAAGCATTGGGGAATCTGCTGTGTATAGCACAGGCGAGCTTTACAGTAATCCCCACCCCCCACCATTTTTTGCTCTCTCTCTCTCTCTCTCTCTCTCTCACACACACACACACACACACACACAAAAGAGTGACATAGAATAAGATGTGAAAGTGCACATGCACCTAAACAGGACCCATACACCTCAATAGTGGTCCTAAGCAATGTGTGCATGCAAGTGAAATACTAGAAATGAAGATGGAAGTGATACAGATCATACCGTATGTTAATATGACTGAAAGGGGAAAAGTGAGATTGAGCTCATTCCTAGCATATTTCATTGCTATAGCAACAGCCGGTGTACTTGCAGAGGGAAGTGGGTGGCAGAAAGAGAGAGAGGGAGAGGGAGAGGGAGAGAGAGAGAGAGAGTCGCTGGCTTGCTCCACTCTCTTGGCTGAGTTCTACCAATCCAGCACTCTGCCAACTGAAGACCCTGGGGCTTTCAGCAGGCAAGGTCACCGAAGAGGAAAAATGAACAACTCCTAAACGTGTTTCTGCATACTCCACAACTGAGAGGAGATGAGCAGTTCTGGACCCCATAGACAGAGGGCGCCACCACAATACTCTGCATGTGAACCATCATCCTCCACAAGGCCCACTACTATCTGAGGATGAGGATGATGTTTTTATTATTTGGGGAAAGTTGTGTTAAATGGTATGACTGCATGTCAAAGGCCAAAATGATAACGGGATTCATCCTTGTCTGAAAACATATTTAAAAATGTTACCTAATATCCATTTCTTAATATATCCAGATGAAACCAACACTGAAAATGTTTTCTCATTTCGTACGCAAGGGTCTTAAAATAATCTCAACAACATTCCATAATGAGTTGAAGGTTTATGTCAACAGTTTCAAATGGGAGATATTTCAGAAACATCAATCAAGCTCAGCGCTTTATGTGGTTAGCCAGACGCTCAAATGAAATTACAATTCAAGTGAGGACACAGGGATACACGTAGAAGCATAGGTCTGTGAAGGACAACCTTGAATCATAGACACAAACATATACACACACAAAACAACGGAGGGGGAAGTCTAAGAGAGAGAGACGGAGAGAGAGAACCCCCCCAGAAGCCCCAAAGGTAGCCGAGTCTGAATTTCAACCAGGTTACAGGTGATTAAAGGATTTGTTTATTTTTATTTTTTTTTATCAAACTCCTCTTCCTTCATAGACCATTCCCCTCTTCCCATCATTCTTCCACAGGGCAAGAGCATTGAGCAAGGCTCCTGGGATGACCCCATCCCATCACCACCGCCCCCCCATCCCAAGCCTCACATGTCCCTTGTGAAGAGTTTTGACATTGCTGTGAAGGATTTGAAGCGTTGTGTAAAGCTGGCTGGTTCTGGCTGTTGGAATCAGTGGCAGTTGCTATTTTTAGAACATGTGAAAATGTATCTCTAACACGTAAACCATGAACAAATATGCTGTGTAGCATACACACACACACACGCACACACAGATCCTGATTGGCAGTAATAGACAAGAGGAACTGAGCAGGGTGAGGGGAATGCTGGGAGCAGCCAAGTGTGATGAATACAAAAAAACAAATTCAGGTCTTAAGCCTTCCCTTATACATGTTAAGTATAGCACACAAGCACCGTTTCACACACACACACACATGTGCACACATACACTTACATGGTATACACACACACACACACACACAAAGATGGGTTGTATTTCCACATACTTGAAATATGTATTGAATTTGCTATTTCATTTGTTTAAATACATTTTTTATTCAGCATGAGTATTAAATAAATCACCATATAAAGAACAACATAATACCCAGGATAGTATTTTGTGTTTGAAAAACAGGAGGTTTTTCAGGAGGAAAGAAAAGCCCAAAGATTTTTTTAAAAAGCCAGAAAATTTCCAAAGTTTCCACCTTCCTCGTCTGGTGACACCGAGGTTGGGTTGGTGCTGTGATACTATGATCAGCCTGTTCAGTTATAAAAACAACTGATTACACTGATATGCCATTTATCAACTGACCTACCACAGTCTGTATCGCTTGTTTAAGCTCGTGACACACACACTCACATGCAAGCCTGCTGCGTGATAAAAAAGTTGACTGAGATAACTTTTGTAATTAAGGTGGGAAAAGGAAGAGGACAGAAGAAACCTCTAGCCTATTGAAGAGTGATTAACTGTATCTGGTGTCGGTGTGTCTCCCAGAGCATCTCCCACCAGGGGAAATCAACAGAGGGCAGAGACCATGGAGGACCAGGGGAGGAGGAGTCGTGGCCAACAAGCAGAAAATCCTGTCATTAATAAAATATGCTGATCAAATTAGAACATCTAGATCGCACACACACACACACACACACACACACACACAGAGAACTTAGATTTCTTATCTCCTCCATTAACTGCCTCTTAAAAAAAATTGGCTAGTAGGGCAATTTGGCAATAGCCTTGATACAAAGCTGGGGCTAGCACGCAAGGACATTTCCCATTGTTATACACACACACGCATACATGCATACACACACACACACACACACACACATTCCCTCAAGAAAGAGAATGTCAACATTATTTAAGCCAAATTTAAGCTCCTTCCTCTGCTTGTCTTGGCAGGATGGCTTAGTGGTCAGAGGATGGTTATAGAGTCTGTCATTTGTTGTCAAAGAGACAGTCCCATAAGGAGAAGGTCACAGGTTCAATCCCAGCAACAGTCATGTGTACTGTCAAAGTGTCCTTGAGCAGTGAACCATTACCTGCTTACTCAATGTAGGTCACTTTGGATATCAGCATAAGCTGTCAATCTCTTTTATTAACTAAAACCTGAGAAAAATACAAGAGTGTGTCCACAAAACGGGTGCCATTTGGGTCCGCAACTTCTGTGTTCCATCTACTGTGCTCACTTTTACAATTTTTAACTGTGACGAGCAGATGGTTGGTCGGTCCATTAGTCTGTCCATCCCATTTAAACAAATATTAAGGCCCTGCTAGCCTGCTCATGCGGGGCTGGTGGGTGGGGTATGTGAGGGGATAGAGTGTGTGAGAAGTTGGTTGCTCATATACATGGTTCCATGTGCACACGTGCACGTGCACTTTTATGCCCTTTGAATGTTAGTTGTCAGCGAGTCGGAAGTTTGAGGGGTTGGGGGGGGTTGGTTGGATGTTAAGTGCACGGGCCTACATGTACTTATACATTTTCACTCTAGTTGGTTCATTAGAGAACCTTAATCAGGTTGATTTGTTTCTTTTAATAACATTTTGAATGTAAAATGTTTGCATACTAATAATATTGAGGTGTTTTTATGACATTTTGAATGTTCAATATTTGTATTACTGATAATGTTTTAATCACATTTTTAATATATGGATTAATGTTTAACTTTGCACTTTTTTATTTATAACTGCTGTTGTATTAATAAAGACAACTTTTGATGTATTTTGAATTCTTTTTGTCATCACTGTGTATCATAAAAACAACAGAGGGACAGTTTGTCCCTTGCACCCCGTCACAAGATCATTTTGTTTAAAAATGAAGGAAAAGGAGTGAAATGATTCGGAAATGAATGTTGAACATTCGTTTTTATTATGTGGACTAATCAAATGAATACAACTAAATGAGTACTTTTGATTACAAGATTAAGCATCTGAAATTATTTTTTTTTAAAAAGAACATTTTACTAGTAGGAAAATGATAGATTGTTTTCATATATTTTATGAATTACTGCACAAGTGATTAACATAATTTCCTGTGACGGGGTGGAACGAAAATGGCTTCCATGTCTGAAAATAATCAATAATATCAATTAATAATTAGGATTTTAGGCCTGAAGTGGGGAAAATGATTAACATGTCTTTCATGATGTGGAATATGAAAAACGATTTTGTTTTTGATGAAAAGTCTGAAAATACCAAAGTCCAAATGGCACGCGTTTTGAGGAATGACTAAAAAATTATTATTAAACATTTGGTTTATTTGAAATGTTCATAATCAGTGTTTCATAATACTATAGAAACAGGATGTTTTGTAAACATATTACTGCACAAAAACACAAGCTTCCATCTTCAATACACAGTATAAAAATACATTTTAAAATAGCACCTTTTCTCTGGCAGGTAAACATGCAGTCATACGATTAAACACAACTTTCCCCAAATAATAAAAACATATGTACAATACATTGACAGCATATTGTGCTTGACTCTTCATATGTAATAAAATGATACAAACAATAACCATAATAATAATAATAATAACTATATTTGTGTAACACTTAGTTGCAAAGTTCTGTACATGTGTGGACAATGGACAAAAGGGACAAAAGGGACAATCATTTTGTGGCAAAGCTAAACTGCCGAACACAACAGGGGGGAAGTTTGATAAAAGGAATCCAAGCCACTCTTCTTTTGAGTGCAAAAGGTAAACGGTACAAGCCTAAAAGCCTTTTCAGTGGCTAGGCTTTTATACTTTTGCACATAAAAGAAGAGTGCCTTGGCTTCCCTTTTTCAAGTATTCTTCTAACTTTGACCCCAGTAAGCAACTTTTTTTTTTTTCAAAAAGACTTTAAAGGTTTGGAGAAGTATAAAGCAAGGATGCACTCTGGTATCCCCTCTCAACCTGGGGTAATGTTTGGTTGGATTTAAACAAAAAAATAAATAAACAAAAGCAAATCTTAACCGTTGGCATTAAGACAAAATAATGATCTATGAACATCTATGGCTACTTTCAAAACCTTGACATCATTTATACAACATTCTTATGGCTGAAGAAGAAAGGGGTCGGGTTCGGCTTTTATCATCAACCTCTCTTCATGGGACGAGCATCTGCATAACAGAACACAAGTTGTTAGATTCACATGCAGGCCAGGACTATAGGACACCTGTTTGTTTACGTGTGTGTGTGTGTGTGTGTGTGTGTGTGTGTGTGTACGTACCCTTGGTTTCCTCAAGGCAGAGCTCCTCACACTCTTCCAGGTGGAGGAAGCGGTTGGCATTTCCCTCACAGCCACTGTAGATGAAGGGCCTGCAGGCTTGGACCTGGCTGTTAAAGTACCAGCGCAGACTGTACCGTCCACAGCTCCCCTCCTCCATGGGCAGCAGGCACGGGTCTGCTGGAGCTGCAGAACACACACACAGAAACACAAATCCACCCATATGAGAAGGGGGAAGGCCAGAGCAAAAGGAGGAGCTGAGGCAGAGAAGCGATAAGGAGCGACAGGAGGCCTCAGTGGACAGAAAGCAAAACAAAGAGCGCTCATGACAACTGAGATCAAATCCTGTCAGATTTCAAACACGATACTCTTCAAGCTGGCCATGCTTGTTTATTTTAGTCATTTTACATTTTAAAAGCAAAAAACTATTACTAATACTTACTATTACTATTACTAAACTACTATTCTTTTTATATCTTATCTTACTATGTGTACTAGATGCATGTATGCCTTAAGACAATAGCAATAAAGCTAGTAAGGCCTGAGGCATGCGGCAGCAAGCAGGCAGGCAGGCAGGCAGGTAGGGAGGTGCAATGAACCCTTTAAGAACCCCAAAATAGGATTAGGACTATGTGAGCGGGTTTACCTTCCCCTGTGACTCCCCTCTTGGACCTGACAAACTTGGGCTTGACTGCTTTCACAGGTTTAACTTTGACTGCTTTCTGAGCATCAACTTTTCCTGCTTTCTGAGCACCAACTCTGGCCGATTTCACTGGTTCAACTCTGGCTGATTTCTTTGGTTCAACTTTGACTGTTTTCTGAGGTTCATCTTTGACAGCCTCACCTGTCGACACACACACACACAGCATCATCTATCAATGGATGATTACATAGACACATTCAATGGAAATGGACATATATTAACGTAAATAAAAACAAAGGTCTACACTGACAACAACATCAAACGTCGTGGCTGGTGTGCTTGTAGCAGGCTGTGTGAGAGATGAGAAGGCAGTGCTCTGTGTGTGGGACAGTGCTACTGCATTGCACAGTAAAGCTGGACTGGTCTCAGTGGTAAGCTGGACACAGTATGGGATAAAGAGACATACAGTACCATCACTCTGGTTGGCAGGGGGAATGTAGTGGACCAGCTCCTGTATGGGATCGTCGTAGGCCTCGATGGAATAGATGTGCTCATAGTCTGGGTCGTGGGTATTCATCACCACACGCAGCTCGCGGCCTGAAACAAGATCGGTGGCACACAGGTCAGAGAACCCCCCCCTCCCTCTACCAACCAATCTCCAGGTAGAAGGAAGGCTGGAATTTCCCCTCAGTTGTATAAATCCTAATACCTACTACACCCTAATACATTTGTCTGGGTATGATGTCTCATGTTCAGTGGGACACATAAAACACACAAATGGAGTCCTCTGTTTTCTTGATGAGAAAACCACCCAATGTTCAGAGGTCTCCAGACGTAGCATCACCCAGTTAGACCTTGTTTGTTAGGGACAGACAGACAGACAGAAAGGCAATCTAATAGTGGAAAGGCCGACAGGCAGAATGACAGGCGCACACTCACCCTCCTCACCCTTCAGGGTCAGTGGGTACTCTGGTGCAGGCCGAGCCCTGCCTGCGGGCCGGGTCTGAGGTTCTGGGGCTAAACCTGAGAGAACCAGATAGGACAAGGAGGAGCGAAGTGGCACCAGGGGAACAGAGAAGGGATACAGGGAATGAGAAGGACCAAGACAGAAGTGGAGAATAAGGGGGCCAGAAAGGACCAAAAAACAAGGACAAAAAGGACAGAACATTCTGGTAGTAACACATTTAGACAGAGTAAGTCTTTTACATAGCTAGTAACCCACCAAACCACCACCAAAACCTTCCAGCATTCCAACATATCGCTGTTGTCTTGTGAAAACTTCGTAACTACAATCTTAGGATTTCGTAGGATTTCATGCTCCTCTATGGGTTGAGAAAATTCTACCCCACCTATGATCTTATGAAACCCTTTCAGAACCAAGCTAAAAACTTAGTTCTTAGTTCCTTAAAAGTTGACATTTTGGAGATAACAGGTTTTCACTGGACAGCGACGATACACACCACATAACCATGAGAGATATGATTAGATATCAAAAAAATATACCACGTTTTTGCAAGGTTGGGTTGTTGGTCAACTTATCCATTGAGTGATGAGAACACAGACTCATAGCCATAGTGCTCCATGCTAACTCTACTGCTAAGTGTATGGAGTCAGCATGCAGCACCTGAGCCAACATCTACCAGGGACACATGGATGATTTTGGTGTCTATGTTTTCATCACTTAATGGATAAGTTGACCAATGGGCCAATGTCCCACAAACTTGGTGCTTTCACAAGTGCAAGTCTCTGACAGGGACTTTTGACTTCACTTGGATTTGCGTTTAGAAACTAGAGAATCAAACTTCTACACAATGAGACACAATATCTATGTATTAAGTGTCATTGTTAAAAATTAATGTTTTGTTTTGGTCTGATTTTCAGTAATGTTACACGTTTCTTAACAGCCTCTCCTGCACTTGTCTCATGTTGTGATTGGAGCTTCACAAGCAAAGGAGATGAACATAGTTGAAGTCACTTGCATCCACTTGCATTCCTATTCAATTTCTTTCATATTATTTCTGGGCAGCATAAATACAGTAGATTTAGTAAGGGCTGTTTAACATCCAATGGAAAAAGCACTTCATTTTTAGTCACATAATTTGTACTTCAGGTTAAGGGAGTTTGTGTATTATGTTTGTGTGCGAAAGGATAAATGATCATGCGTTGCATTCATTCAAACTGGACACAAATGCTAATACAAGGCAAATGCAGGTGAGCATTTGAAAACACAGAACAAGACACGATTCTTGCTACAGTCCTTATAATAGCATGTGCTGTATAGTACATCCCTGTGACTCATGCTAATCACTGCCCTTCTGTACCAACTTCTCTTTCCTGCTACAGTCCAAGATCTCACTCACCTCCACACGCTGAGGAACAGACAGACAGACAGGAAGGAAGCAAACAGGGAATAATAAAGGTCAGGTTAGAGTCATGGCATGTACTTCTCTTTTTGTATTATAGTTCCATAGAGTCTGACTCATACGCTGTGAGAAACATCTGAAGTTCAACATACAGACAACTTGACTGAAAGACTCACCACAGTGCTGATTCATCTGTGTGCGAACATAGTCTCTGATCTCATCCTCCTGAAGTCAAGGTAAAAGAGAGGGGAGGAGAGCAAAACGCAGTTACAAACAAATTGGGCCTCATTCACAAATGTTTTCATAAATTATTAGTAAATTTGTCGTATGTGTGTGCGTACTAAAACACGAACGTGGGATTCATGAAACGTGCAGGAAACCTCCATTTGTTCGTAAAACAGGTGTATATTTGATGAATGTCGATCATTCGTAAATTGGATGTGCGTGCCTGTTGAAGCCGGTTTACATAGGTAAACGCTGTTCAACACCGTAATCCGACCTGACCTCACTGTCGGGTGTCCAGTCGGCAATGGAGTTGGACACAGATCAGATCCAGGCTGCATCTTCATCAGATGGTAGGACTATGTAACTGTATTTGTAAGGCGTCCAGTCCATGTGATCAACCCATTACAAGTTTGATAATCTGGTGTTGTTATGAATGAGGTTGGTTCGGTAAATACACCATTTCAGCCTATTAGGTCTTTTTTTCTACAAGGCCACTGAAACATCTTGTTGTTGTTGAGGTTTGGCACTACTGTAATGGATTTTTAATAAAGAAGAAGCCGTTCTAAGAGTCTTCCCGCATGTTTCCAAACACACGAACACATTTCCGCATGTCTCCAAGCACTCGTAGGATTTGATCGTACCAAATGAACAAATTCAGATACAAACAAAACTATGAATCCAACTACGTTCGTAGAAACGTTCGTACTAACATTATACGATCAAATCTGATTGTACGCATGTTTCGTGAATGAGGCCAAATGCCTTCATAAATTGTGTGTGTGTGTATGAGAGTGTGTGTATGAGTGTCTGTCTGTCTGGAGTAGGGATGAAGCACTGACCGTCAAGCCTGGCTCCCCTCTGTCTCCCTTAACTCCATCTAGACCCATCTCCCCCTGGAAAAGACACAGGTATCACAACACACACGACCCACAGAGCTCGCTTGAAGCTTGAAGTATATTCATTTATTAGACCAAGAGGTACGGCACATCAGCAGTCATAATGCAAAGCGTAACAGTGTCTCATGTAAACTTCAAAACGTTATGCAAACGTCACAATCTTGAATAGAGCAGGTTTTCTCAATCTTGACGTCATAATCCCATGTCGTCTCATGTAAAAATGAGGTCCTAACATCTGATTGCCATTTTGTTAATGGAAAACTACATCAAACAGCTTTTGGTCCACGGATATTCCACTATGAAAGTTTAGCCTGTCATTGATCATCTAACAAGAGCAGTTTGATTCAAGCCTCCCATTGCTATGCACTCAGCATAAACATAACGTAACCAGTGCAGCGTGACGGCCCGGTGTTCATGTGTTTTAGATAAGGGTAACAGTAATCTTCTGATCTTAGTATGTGGTTGCCTGACAAAGAAGATTGGGAACCCATGTGGCATCAGGAAGAAAACAAACAAGAGACAGAAAGATTGAGAGACAAGCGTGACACTAACCTGCTCTCCCCTCTCTCCCGATATCCCAGGGATCCCACGGGGGCCCACCATGGCAGGACCGATTGGCCCTCTCTCTCCCTGACACGCAACCAGAAAAACATTACATTATACAACACATCTACACAATGGAAACATAAGATACACAATTTACCAAAACAATACAACAATACTCCTGGAGTACAGATGCACTGGAGGGGTTATTTGCAAGAAAAACATGAGCTGGCATAGTTGAGTCCTGCTATATGGCCATCAGAGACGATGAAACTATTTGACCATTGGAAACTGGTCATTTTGACCCCCAGGTGTCATGCTGCCCTTATGGTACCTCCATATGAGGTACCATAATTTGTAAAGCACATATCCAGATATATATGTTCTGTACATGTTATCTACATCTGTAAGGGAATATATTTGAAAGGTGTAGTTTTTTACAATGCACATCTACTTGCCTAGACACTTTCTGTACATTCATATGGTCTTTGTAGACCTTTTAATGGGAATACAAACACATTGCACCAACATATTGTTTCATGTTCCTCTCGTTCATTATATATAACATTATCTTATCTTATCTTATCTTATCTTATCTTATCTTATCTTATCTTGATCGGACTCTAAACTGCCCATACCTGTGTATGAAGAGTGTGGACCCCAGTAAGACTAGTCACTGAGGCATCAGCTAATGTGGATTGTAATAAATGAAGAAATTATTTATCTTATCCTACCTCATCTCAGTAAACAATGAAGAAAACACAACAGTGCCTTCAATGGACTCCTATCAACAATATGTTACTAGTATTGAGTGACCACACAGTGCAGTCAGTTATCGGTAATCTAGCCACAGCATGGATAGGAGAGGAACACCTTCTGTCCCTGGAGCCCCTCGGGGCCTCTAGTACCAGCTGGTCCCTGAGAGCCAGTTAGGCCAGAGGCCCCATCCACTCCTCTGGGGCCGGGAGGGCCAGGTATACCAGGAGGGCCCTGCATGAAGAACAGACAGTATTTCAGTGCTTCCTGCAGATTGTTTGTTTTGTTGATGTGGGCTGGGAGTAACTGTGGTTTCAGGATCAGTTGTAGGTGTTACAGCTTAGGAATGACTCTTACTTGGATAATTATATGGATCACAACATAAATATGTATTTTCATTGTGTCTACATTTTTATAACTGTGATTACGGTACACAGAAATGGGGGAGTTGAGGTTAAAAACTCACCCTTTCACCCTTCTCTCCCTGAGCTCCTTTGGGTCCTGCCAGTCCATCAAACCCACGCTCGCCCTGCACAGACACAGGAAAGCTGTTACAATTCACATTGGGAGACAAAAGACAAGTTTGTGTAAACATATACAGTACATACTTTGGGGCCGACCAGTCCCTCCTTCCCTGGGGTCCCAGTGGCCCCTGGAGGTCCAATATCCCCCTGGAAAATTCAGAGAGCGCACTGAGTCATAGGGCGACATGTGATCAATGTCATGATGTTTGTCTGCCGCCAGAGTGATTCCTCTTACCTGCTCTCCTTTTCTTCCTGGTAACCCTGACCGCCCATGGATCCCAGCGTCACCCTGAACACAAACCAAGACACATTCAAAAACCTCACGCTGAAAGGTTATTTCAATTCAACACATTTTAACATATAATGACAGCATCTCACAGGAAAATCCAACAGTGCTCACTACCGTACACTGTTTGACACTTCTTGATTTGAACTGAAATAAAAATCCCTGTGGTGTCAAAATTCCTGTGGCTATGAAAAGAGTTAATTTAAAATCTCACCATGCAATTTCCTCCTAATTTCTCCTACACTCCCTCCTACTGATCTCTATTTCTCTGGTCTTTCTAACTATCTCACCTTCTCTCCTCTGGGTCCATCCGCTCCGCAAGCCCCCTTGGGTCCTCGGTCACCCTGGAAACCCATATGTTAGTCATTGACAGAGGCAGATGAAAGGACTTGTGAGTCACAGAGGACAAAAAGCACCAAACCAGCAATTCAGCCTGACTGAGAATCTATCCATAGACTGACAGTGCTTTCACCTGCCACTCAGGCTAAAACACCCTGCACGCATACACACACACACACACACACACACGTGCATACACACACACATACACGGTTTACACCATGTATGTGGCTGTCACTCACTCAGTTGTTTGTGGGTTGCTACTCTTGATGCCAGTGCCTACCAGCAAGTTCAAAATAGCAGACAGATATGATGCACAACGGTTTCTGATGACCAACGAGCGACAAAAACGAGTGGCAAGACAAGTAGCAATACAGCTGCAGAGAGATAAGGGGAAATGAAGCAGTTCTGGGCGCCAATGTGGATTCTGAGTAGGGTGATAATGTCTAGATGAGTCATTAGTCAATAAAACCAGATAAATGACTGTTGATTGCATATTTCCGTTAGCAGAATTATCTCCACACAGACAAAATTTACTTTTACGTGCAGAGAATTTGTCCTGTGTGCTTTTCAGGTTGATAATTGATACAGTGGAGAGGTACAGTAAGGGTTTGAGTATTATCTGCCAGTGAGCACCATGAAAATGTACTAGTGGCAGCAGAAACCCTCTTTCCAGATGCGAATAGACATACTGTTGGGGTGAAAGGAGACATCGTGCCTTGTTGTTTTTTCCGTATTTGTATTAACCCTCTGCAATGATGTCAATTTCATGTTATTATAGAGTTATGACCCTTGTGGAGACGGCCTGCAGGATCCTTCAAGGTTGAGATCAAACTTTTTCTACATGGTGATGCATGCATACACACACACACGCACACACACACACACACACACACACACAATACCTTAGTTCCTCGCATTCCTATGATACCAATCTCCCCCTTCTCCCCCCTAAGCCCTGGCAGCCCGTCTTTTCCTGGTAAACCCTGAAAGACAAGACAGATGCATCCCTCATTCCATCCGCCAAAACAGGAAATCTGACAGAGAACATAAAGAATCTATTTGAGTAGTTGAGAGAAATAAAAAACTGACTGATTCGCCTGGTACTCCGGGTTGACCTGCTTCTCCCTGCAGACACAAGACAGAAATAATAATCTCTGTTACTTAGAACAATAGAAATATTACCTACAATCACTGACCGGTCTATTGACCGATGGATCATCCATGCACAGTGTCACTTACCTTCTGTCCACCAGGGCCACGAGCTCCTTGGAATCCAGTGGATCCCCTCTCTCCAGGCTCTCCCCTCAGACCCTGAAATGAAACACACACACACACACACACACACACCTCAACCTACAACTCAATGACGGTCAGCTACAGTGTGTTCACGTCTGGTCTGGCAAGGAAAAACAAATTCACCTGCTCCCCTGGTTGGCCCTCCTGGCCCTTCACCCCTTTCTCTCCCTGCACACCTTTGGGTCCTCTGTCCCCCTGGAACGAAAAGATGAAGAAATCCATTAATAGCAACACCCAGTATATGAGTATAACAAAAGTTGTCTGATGAATAGAGATCACGGTGTTCACTGACAGATTCTCCTTTGTTGCCCTTTTCTCCAGGAGGTCCTCCCACCAGCAGAGTGTCCCCCTGTGGGAGACAACAGAGCCGTCAGCATATAGGATCTTAACCGGCCTCACCCGAGAGCCAAACCATCAGGGAGATTACACACGCACGTGGTGTTTCATCCCGTTATCTTGTCATCCCGTTTCATCTTCACGCTTTCTCTCTTGTTCCACCGCTCATTCATTACCATTGTCTGTATTCATGAACCTGTCATGTTCGCAACAGAATAAATCTTGTGAATCAACCACTGCTCGCACAACATTTCTCATTTTCTTGTTTCTGCATTTTTGTCATGCTGTGTGCTTTGTCTCCTTATACACATGAATGAGTACACAGATAAGAACAGAGAGAGGGAGAGGGAGAGAGAGAGAGAGAGAGAGAGAGAGAGTAATGCTCATTAGATTATAAAATGCACATACCTTTTCTCCTTTGTCACCTTGTGGCCCCAATTCTCCCTGAAAAAAAATTGAGAGCAAGACATTTCATTCATGCGTGTCAATTTAATTCACTATTTTACATTATCAGAAAGCTCAGGGGACACAGCCAGCATGAGGGTATTCACCTTCTCTCCCCGTTCACCACGGCTCCCTGGAGGTCCCTGATGAACACACACACACACACACACACACAATCATGTCCTGCCACATATGGATCCATGAAAGAAGCACACGCAAGTTTCATCCACATGATGCTCACATTTAGTGAGATTAAATATAACAATATCATAATAGTTGTACAAACTAATATTCCACCATCAAGCCATAAAACCGGGCATGTGCCAAAACATTATAGCACGGTAGTGATGACGCCTTTACCCTGTATAGCTCCTACAGCTTTAAAGACTGCCTTCCTGTTCATGCAAGTATTTTGAAGAAGAAGAAACTGAGAAAGATCCTGAAAGCTACGGCAGGAAGGCAGGAGTGTTCCTGAGTAATCGAAGAAAAATAAACACTTGATATTTACTGATGGTCCTCGCTCCCCATCCAAACCAGCACGGCCCTCCTCGCCCTAAGAAGACAGAGAAGATAGAAGACACACACACACACACACACACACACACACACACACACACACACACACACACACACACACACACACACACTGTATGCATACACACACACACTGCATAAAGCCAATCAGAATCAGAGAGCAAGAGCTTCTTTCTAGACCGACGATCAACAATCATACAGGAGAAATCCATCGAGGAGAGGAGAGACCAATTTCTCCACCAGGAGATAGACCAGAATGCAATGCAGTAGCTGAGATAGACCAGAATGCAATGCAGTAGCCAGGATAGACCAGAATGTAATGCAGTAGAAGACAGACCAGAATGCAATGCAGTAGAAGATAGACCAGAATGCAATGCAGTAGAAGATAGACCAGAATGCAATGCAGTAGAAGATAGACCAGAATGCAATGCAGTAGAAGATAGACCAGAATGCAATGCAGTAGAAGATAGACCAGAATGCAATGCAGTAGAAGACAGGCTGTAGT
>CABFOQ010004840.1:6047-20819 GCA_900660455.1 Gephyroberyx darwinii | reverse complement strand
GCAAAATACACATCAGCACATTGCCAGTGATTGACAGGGCTTACCAGGGAGCCCTTGTCACCCTTGACGGCCAGCCCGCTGCCTACTCCTGGAGGTCCCTGTCAGCAGAGAGAGATAAGAACTGAGAGTCATTACGCTCGCCTGTTCTTCAGGACTTTTCTACGGTGAGAGGACAAGCTGGTGATGGTGTGACTCACCCGCTCTCCAGTGTCGCCCTTGTCTCCCTGCAGACAGAGAGAGAGAGAGACAGAAAGAGTAAACATTTCTCTCTATGATAATTAAATTAAAAATAGAAAATGAAATAAAAAAAAGTTTAGCAGCAGAGAAAACTTTAAAGGAATAGAATTAACCAATTTATCTGATTTGTCTCTGAATTTCTTTGAAGAATTACATTTACTGTATGTCATGTGAGTTTTCAGTGAAATTATTTTCATGGATATGCACAAGCCATGCAAGACAACTGCTTCCATTATCTCAACAGCCGAGGGAATTGATTTTTGGATGGACCAGAAGAACTCCAAATTCATAATGATAGACTTCTTGAAAACCCAAACTATTATTATGTAACAGAAATGAATAACCTCTAAAAATTTAGTGGCTCAATGGCAACACCTTGTGGCCAGTCATAATACAACAATAATTGTATGTTAACACCAGTAGTAGTAGTGCAGGGTAAACCCACTGAAACTCAGTTAATTAACCCACCTTTTTATTTCACACACCGTTTAAATCCATGTAAGATAAATGAATACATCGTAGCAAGTTGTATCAACTGGATAGATATCATATAAGGATTGGTTCTTCAAGGAATGTCTGAAAGCATTATTGATTTATGGTGGTGGTGGTGGTGGTGTTACCTTATGGTGATCACTGACTGGAGGTCAGAGTTTACCCATTTACAACATTACCTTATTTACAACACTGAGTCTTCAGACTCCTAGGGGACAATTAAAAGATCCAAAGGGGTTTCCAGAAAAATGAAGAATAATTTAAATTACATTTGTTTTAAAAGTTACCTAGGGAGAGGATGCATGGGGGAAATGTGCATTTTCATCCCAGATTTCACTCTCCTGCACACCAGCTGCAGGCAGTAATCTGGATACACTGTAGCCTGTCTACCAGTGAATGATATCAGACCTCTGCTTGAACTCATCCTAAACCAATACATATTTCATCTACCCTAAAAGTTATTGCCCTTTCTGTGCTGTAAGGCTAAAGCGACCATCCATCAATACTAAACGGCCATTCATCAATACTTAATGCTCCATAAAGGCTCAATGCATAATTTAAGGATGCCACACTACTGAATTTGTTTATATAGTTATTTATTAGATGAAAGACATGTCTTCATTTACTGACTGAGCCTACAAGGACTGACAGCGTCTTACATTTTGATTCTGTAAGAGCTTTGTTTTGCACCCATAATGCTCGTTAGCAGTTAAGTAAAGCAGTTATGAATAGTTAAAGCTGCACTAGGCAACTTCACATTGGTGGCACCAAATGGCAGCGAGAGGAAACTCTTTTAAAAAAAAAACTTCAACACTCAGAAGTCATTTAACACGATAAACTGCACACAGCACACTCTTGTTTACCAACCTGGCCGGTCTGTGATCACTTTATATCACAGGATACCAAAGGGACGAAGAGGCAAAAGATCTAACATCGGTGAGTCCAGCTGAGCACTGGCTTGAGAAGGGGAAAAGCAGGAGAGGAAGCTAACCTTGATGGAGAGGCCTGGTGTTCCTGGTAACCCTGGGCGACCGTCCTGGCCTGGCGTCCCTGGTGCTCCATTGAAGCCTTTGGCCCCGTCACTGCCTGGGCGACCTAGGTTACCCTTAGTACAGAACATGAACACGGGTCAGTATTCAGCAAAGGCTGATGTTCATTTACTCCATATGACCAAAACATCTAGTGAGCCACACCCAAACCGCTGCACAGCCCTGGGATATCCCCGTCTGGATGGCAGCATGTGAGGGTGTGTGTGAGTATGTGGCTATCCCAAATGAATTTAAAAGACAAAGATGAGACCTAAGAAAGTGATAAGTGAACATAGAGCAACTTTTCTGCCTGATTAGTAAAGAATATCTTGTGTTGTTGTGACAGGTTTGTCTCTCACCGGTATTCCTGGGATCCCTGGCTCTCCTTTCCTCCCTGGAAGACCCCCTCCTGATATAGCTGTGCCTGGCTCACCCTGAAACAGCAACAAACAGGATGAATGCACACACACACACACACACACACACACACATACATTCAATGTCATTTTGCTCTCTGTCTCCCTCTCTCTCTGCCACAAACACACTATAACACACCTCTGACCACAGATATTGTTAGAAATGATCACTCTGCTCACCCTTTCACCTTTGTCACCCTTCGACCCTTGTGCCGCTGTCACACCTGGTTCACCCTGGAAGAATGGAAATCACCCATTAACAAACAACCACCAGGACTCACTGTACTTCATAATCAGATGTAACCTACACTGTGGGTGAAACAGCACTGCTGAGGTTACTCACCGGGTCTCCTCTGACGCCAGGTAGGCCCTGTGTGCCCTGCAGGGGACAACAACAACATAACATATGTACCTAACAGCTGGACTGTTTTCATGAGAGAATATGACTAGTTCCAAACCATCCCAGTTGGTCTGCTGGTTTTGGTTCCTGTACTCACCGGCACCCCTGCAGCTCCAGGGGAACCTGGTCGTCCTGGCAACCCTGGGCTGCCATCAATGCCAGGGAAACCCTGGACAGGGAACAAGCAGCTCATTACTTCAGTTTTCATTGTGCCAACTTGTACAATATTGGCATGGCCTTAGCTACACTCACCCTCTCCCCCTTCTCCCCTCTGGCCCCTGTCGAGGGGCCCTCAATTCGGCCAGGCGGACCTTGACGTCCTTCTGGGCCTCTGGGGCCTTCCCTACCAGGCAAACCATCACGACCCTGCAACACACACGTGCGCAAACACACACACACACACAAACGCAGACACACACATAGATACATGATAAGTAGATAAATATTAATACAGCGTATCGATACATTACTGACAGGAGGCTCATCAGGAGGCTCAGGACTCACAGGCTCTCCCTTGCGTCCATCTGCACCGTCTCTGCCTCTCTCGCCCTGTGGGGTCACACAAACAACTGGCCAAGTTAAGTCGACTTTACCGCTGACAACACAACTCCCATCAGATTACTACAGGATAAGTACTGTACCTTCTCTCCGTGTTCTCCCTTCTCACCCTGAGGGAAATCAAGATCAAACAATATTTATAATGCAGAAAATGAAGAAGAAATGAAGAAAGAAAATGGTAAGAGAAGAAAGAGAAGGATATTACTGTTCCATATACAGGGCTGTAACTATGATGTGGAAGTACTGTGAAGGAATAACTCACCCGAGGGCACTGCACGGTGCACTGCTCTGGCTCAGGAGTTACCTAAACAACAGAGCAGAACAACAAGGCTCAGACAAATTAGGAGAACATCCATCGTCTTTTCTTCTAATGTCCTCATTCATTGCGCTCATTAAACTCATTTCCATAACTATTCCTTGTGTCCATATGTCCCAAATTTCCATGATAAATATTTATCAGAATCAATGTTCAGTGTTACATTTCTATGCCGAATAGCTTATCCAAGGGCCACAGGTCTTGTTCTGACTATTTGCTACTATCACTTACAGTAGGAAACTTTGTTATTTTGGTTATTATTACTTAAATTGTATACAGATCAAGCCAAGCTTGACATTGATCAGAAAAAATGATTTTTCATGGCATTTCCAAAACCTGTTAGATATGTAGCATTTTCCATAACTCTTTGTAGGCTGTAAAACACAGTTTTCAAATTCTATGACTTTTCCAGGTTTCCCGTAATGGCAGAAGCCCTCATAGCAGGCTCCATTTCTTTCTCTCCTCTTCTCACCTCTGGTATCCTGGCAATGCCACAGAGCAAGTCTGCCAGGTTGGCATGCAGTGTGCCCAACTGTGCTGCATCACGGGCATACAGGAGGTTCTGGGTGCTGCCATCCGTCACTGCCCGGCGCAGCTCCTCTGTATTTGCCTGACCGATACCCACTGCTAACACTGTCACACCTAGCAGGATCATGGAAAGACATTTATAATTGTTAGAAACACATTTTTTCACTCACAGAACATACAAATGTATGCAGAAGAGTCGATGTCATCATCAGGTAAATGCATCACCCAATGAACATACAGCTGAATTTATTCCAAAGCAGTATTTAGAAATAGTTTAGATGTTTTTTTAGCCTATGTAGGTGCCAAGTGGGTGGGGTTTGCCATACCGTAAGAGCCAGAGACTTAAGCCAAAGCAAATTTTACAAACATTTATGTGAATGACAACTTGAAATGATCTGAATTTTCTGGATCCTACCGATACATGGCAGGAACTCCAGGCAAGTTAAAGCAAAGCCTTTGCATTATTGCAACAACTATTTGAAGGTTCATTCCAAATATGTGGATAATGTGTCTGCTTCTTGGTCTGCTTCAGCCCACCTGTGGCTCTGATAGTGCTGACTGGGAGAGTGAGATTGTCAGAAGATTTTTTGTCAGAGATGATGACAACAACACCAGGGACCCTGGGTCTACGTCCAGCGGCGGGGGTCAGAAGGTACTGTCTGGTGAATGTCAGCGCCTGGCCTGCAGAGGGAGACAGACAGTTTCATAAGCCTTGTATCTCAGCAGCCACAGAACCTAAGCTCAGTCAGGGACAGTTAAGAGCATTGACAAACACAACACTCAGGACAAATAACAGAGAAATACTGACCTATGTTGTTCCCTGGACTGTCATCAAAGGGTGTGGATAGGATTTCTTGTAGCAGCGTCTCAGAGCTGCTATGGCGATTAAGCAGGAACCAGACTTTGGGTCTGTAACTATACACTACAATTCCCACCTGAAAGGGCAGGGAGACATAACAGATCATCTCACAGTCTAGCTAGTCCACACTATAAAACCAAAAAGATCAGTCTGACCATGTCCTGTTTCGACACTGCTTGGTGTAGGACTGAACCTGTGAGTCGCGAGCTCCGATGGTGGTGAGCGTCCCAGCTGCACTGGTTAGGAGGGAAAGAAGAGGTTCTGCCAGGCTTCGCCGATCCTGAGATGCCGGCACCAGAAACACCACATCCAGACGCCCACGCACGCACACTGCGGAGAGAGAAGCATGTAAGAATGTGTGTAAGAATGTATGTAAGAAAAGAAAGCACATGAAAGGGCCTATGATGTTGTGTTACCAGGGCGTTCATCCACGTAGGTCTCTGCTCCCAACCCACTTGCAAAGGTGGGCTGCAGGGTAAAGCGATAGCGAAGGCCCAGACGCAACCCAGTCACCTGGTAGGAGCTGGAGGACGCAGGGAGCGTGATGGACAGGCCCCGCCCGGTGTCTGAGCAGCAGAAACAGTTCAAATAATATATTTGTACAACAAGGTATGTATGTTTAGATTCTGAAGGAGCATAGTATGATGTCTAACAATGTGGCTCACCTCCCTCCTCTCTCCAGCGGAGCGTATAACCTGTGGCACCGGGCAGCGGTACCCAGCCCAGCAGCACAGAACTCTGTGTAACTTCTGACACTCGCAAACTTGTGGTAGGCGGTGAGGGAGTTGGGGGGAGGACCCCAGCTGCGTAAATAAAGACAGAGAAATCAGCAAACACACAGGTATCTGCACACACCTACACAAATTACAGCAGAATGAGTCATGCACTTGACAGCTTTTCATCCAAAAGATCTGAAAGTAGGAGACAGGCCTTACGTGTGGTGATTCTGACAGACACAGGGGATCCCTCTCTGTTCTGGACTAAAGCCATGACCTGCACTTCGTACTGCACCCCCGGGTCCAACCGGTCCAAGTCCACTACTGTCACATCTCCGCCCAGCACCTGACTCCTCTCCTCGCCTCCTACAGCAGCACACAAAAATCATCCTTCATACTCTTAAAAGAAAATGACTCCTGGACAGTTATTCTATTTATCATGACAGTCAGTGCACACAGTGCTATAAAACATTGCTGTAAAATCGATGAAAGTGTATTAGGAGATTCTAACGAAACAAAACAGGAAGAGACAATGACAAAGCAAAGTTATTCTTATCTTTCACCATCAGCAACAGTCCTACCATCCGTTCGTCGCCAGGACACGCGATAGGCCGTTGCTCCCTGCACACCAACCCAGGTCACCCTGACAACCTCTCCACGGGACTCCTGAACTTGTAGTGATGTCACAGTCCCAACCACTGACTGATCCGACTCTGCAAGCATTACATACGCAATCATTTTATTAATTTAGTCCCAATTAGTCTTTCATCTTTCATCTTTCAGTATTCCACTACTAGTCCCAACGGCTCTACAACACTATGGACGACAGCGTTGATGTGTATTTGACCGATTCAGCGCTGTACCTGTTCTGATATTCAGGGAGGCAGGACTTCCCTCTCGAGAGCCAGTCAGTGAGGACACTAGCACCCTGTAGGAGGAATCTGCCCGTAGTCCATCTATGGTGTAGGAAGTGACATTGGCAGCCACAGTCCGGGACACTTCCGCTCCTGCACCGAGAGAAAACATGGCAGAGAAATGAAAGCTAAACAACCACACACTCCTTCTCCTATCTCTTTCCATAGATACCCATGAAGAGGTGGGCAAAGCGGGAACAACATTCCCCACTTGTAGATTCTCAACCTGATCACATATATTTAGCTCACTGGTGAACGAAAGAAAGAAAACTTAGACAGAAAGAAAACTTTGTAATGCTAATTTTTACCTACCGTCATCACGGCGCCAAGTAACCCTATAGCCAGTTGCCCTGGAGGCAGGTGACCATGTGATGCGTATCCTCTGAGACGTGACATCAACAATGCGGAGGCCAGAGACTGATACTGCATGGGGATTAGTCTTAGCAGAGAGTGTGGTCACCTCCCCAACGCGTTGGTCGACTACAGCTGCAACGCCAATTACCAGCGCCTCATCTGACTGCAGGCCGTCTATGGTGAAGGCCGAGGCCTCTGGTGCCAGAAGACGGGACTGCTCTGCACCTACCACAGAGAACAGGGGGTTATACAAAATTATATACACGTATACCACCACATGCCAAATGATGTATTAAAAACAAGAAGGAGAAGAAGACAGGGAGCTTCAGAAACTGCTGCTACAGTACATTAGGATCGTGAACTATCGAGACCTAAACATATTGCTTTTTGCTATTTCTTTGTAAAGACAAATTAAGGCAACATAACACTTACTGTTGCCTTGCCTCCAAGTAACCTTGTAACCTGTTGCCACAGCAACACCTGTCCAGGCAATTCGAATTCTCCGACTATTTACATTCGTCACTCTGAGGTTAGTCACTCTGCCAGCACTTTTCTCTGAAATAAAAGACATAAAGAACCTTATGTGAGACAGTTCAGTGTGTTGATCTTTCTTAAGAAGTCTGCAAGGCCACAGCCTTGAGTGTTTTCTGTTTTACAACGGTCAGAGGGATGCAGACCAGGGGAGACGTGGGAGAAAAGGTTTTGGCAGCAGGATTCCATCCAAGGCAAACAGGCCGTACCCATATCTTCCACTAGGTCGAAAGCCTGAAAGGGTGTGTGCTTATGTCTGGCTCTCCATCCTTTTATCTTTTCTCTTTGGTTTCTATGGATGTGTAATACAGCACCTCCCACTGTCCAAAAGGACCTGTTTCATTCTGTCTGCCTGGGCTTGCCTTGTTATATCCCCCAGCAAGCAATCATCTCAGAAGTGTTTGGCATTAACCATGTGGGCAGAAAGATGAAGGTATTTACCAAGCTGGCAAGCAAACACAACACCTGCTGGCTCTCACACAGTCAAGCAGGATGAAGCACAGAGTTGACAATAATGCAATTGCTTGTCTCACCGGGTTTGATGTAGACAGTAACCGGGTCTCCTGCATTTTCTCCCACCAGTGCCGTCACACTGACACCATAAGACACTCCCTCTGTCAGGTCTCTGAGGTCAAGGGTTGTCTGGCTTCCAGGGATCCTACTGATATCCTCTATCCCCACTGAGGTGACATGAAACACACATGGACACGATATTCACATCATCCTTTGATGCACAGATTGATTTAAACATAACGGGGCGATACCAAGTCAACATGAATGATGAAACAAAGAACCAGTCGGTGTACCTTCTGTGTTCAGGACACGGATGCGGTACTGTGTGGCTCCAGCCACTCCTGTCCAGCCAAGTCTCACAGTGCTGCCCAGAGACTCCACCACTCGCAGGTTGGACACCTTCCCCACTGGCTGCTCCACTGCAACATCAGAGGGGTAGGACAGACATGAAAAAGTTCTATAAGTACACAAACAAACCTTCAAATATAAATATCCACAAGGTAATATCTTCAGAATGGAATCCAGCCCTAGCACAAGTATGACCTGTAAGGCAGCCTAAACTGCATTCAGCCCTGACCCCCTGACCTGTGGATGTGGTAGAGACAGGCGTGGCCTCCTCACGACCCTCATACAGGGTGTACAGGGTGATGATATATTCTGTGCTGGGCTGAAGGCCTGACAGCTCATAGCTGGTGGTGCCTCTAGGGAAGGACTGGCTCTGTGCACGGCCTCCTGGAGATAGAGAAAGGAACCCAGATCAGTGGCTTCACGTACATTGAACTTCTCAGCTTAAGTGTCTTAAAAGTATGTTTTACGGTGAATTTGTGTGTGTGTGTGTGTGTGTGTGTGTGTGTGTGTGAGCATGCTGTGAGCGTGAGTGAATGAGTGTGCATGTAAATAAGCATATCTGACCTTCCCCCTGCCTCCACTCCAGGCGGTAGCCTCTAGAGGACTGAATGAGTTTCCAGGTGAGGCGGACAGAGGAGGGGGTAGTAAAAACTGCCCTAAGGACCTGCTGCTCCTGACGCTCTGAGGAGACAAATCACAACACATGCAGTAAAGCCCCATTTCATTATAAAACTGCTGCTGTGATCCTTTAGAGCACATGTGTCATACTCAAGGACTGCCATGGAGTTTGATCCAGCCTGTGTATGAATCTAGGTTCATCCTGTACTTCCTCCTGTACTTCATTCCTGTACTGCAGCAACAGTTAGTAGGAATAGTAAGTTCCAGTTGAGGTAATGTGTGATGTGTGCTATTGCATGGTAACCCTCACACTCTCCAAGACACTTGCAAAACACCTCCTAAATGCAGGGGTGCTGCTAGAAACTCTGTCTGCCTGACAAGATGTCACACTGGGCCCCTACCCCTGACACAGTAACTTGGTAGAGTATCATGTCTATTAGGAGGCTGATGGGAAACAGAGTACCTTGAGTACAAAGCCCCCATGTCTCATTCACTATGAAGAATAACGCAGCGTGTTGTGAAATGTTTACAAATCCATGATTTTGAGCATGTGCCAGTACACTGGCACGTAAAACTGAGAGGATTACGGTGAGGGAGTTAATGCCACACCTCTGTCCTCAGGCTGCCTGTGTGTTAAACATGATTAGAAGTATCTATTTGTGTGAACAAATGCTTTCTGTCACGAAGATTAACAAACCATCCCACAGGTCCCACCTGACAAACACTTTCTCTCCATTTTGAAGCGGCAGACTTTACTTCTAGGACGGATGAACTTGCAAATAGGGAGTAAACATGTCAAAGAACAATTTCTACAGGTCTATGACTGAATATCCAGCACCCACTGATGTGTAATATTGAGGCCTTATTTATTGAAGTGTCATGTTTGGGACTGTGAAGCAGGATAATAAGCATAACCAAAATGATTTTGAGTTGTCACATTGTTAAGGACATTATTTTAGGTGGCCTATATGTTACAAGGCTATATAAGACATTAAAAACATAGTCAAAGTTCTCACTGCAAATAACTTTTTCGGTATGAAACCAGAAGAAAGGCAACTTATTCCCACAGGTCTCCTTAGACATCTCACCACACAGAGTACAAACAACAGATATAACAAGGAGCTGAAACCCGACTGGTTTATACAAGAGTTTTAGCTTGTGTGGTCTACGTGGAGTATTGTATACATAGTAGAATCAGAGCACACAGGGCTTTTCTCTCCTCCATGTCTTTTCTGCACAGTAACCCTGTGGTGACTCAGACTTAATTCAAATAGCACAGATCCCGCTGAAGTAAAGCCATCCTACGGGCATTAGTCACACGAGACAGATGGTGTGTGTGTATAATGAGTGTGTAGGTGTGCTAGAAATGTTCCTTAAACAGAGCTAAACAGTAACATGTGTAGGGGTTCTGAACAGAGACAGAAAACAACAACAGAGAAGATTGTTGGCCTCCATCTCTGCTTTCCGTTCCCCCATCCTTCCTGTCGCTGTACTTGGCCGGTCACAACAGAAATCAGCTCTTCAGAAAGCATTCTTTCAGTTGCTATATTTACCACCATTACTGACAGAACATGAAAAGACACTCTGTTAGATACTCAACTCTGTCTAACACTGATAAATCATCAATCTGTGATGTCCACGCCTTCCAAGAGTTATTTTGTGATGAAGTGTTGTATCCACTTTCCCTCAACCTGCCTTGTCTACTGCTACATCAGTTATTGATTTCCTACATTTCCCAGAATAACTTTCAACAACCCCCAAAGAACTTGCCTGGACTTGTTGCATCCAGCCGTTGGTTTTACGTGTAGGTGGGGAGAGCCATAGGGACAGTGACAGAGCGAGAGTTTTTCCAGTCGAGAAAAAGTGAGTCACGCCCCTTACTAAAACGTTTTGCTGCATTGCATTATGGTCTATTGAGCCTACTGTGAATTGGTATATCTGCCTCTTCTACAACAGATTTCTTCCAGTGTGATTGTTGAACGTCAGTGTAAATTGCTCTTTCTGAGGGACTGACACCAAAACCATTGATATTTTAGCTGTTGTCATTACCTGTTTATGTTTGCTTTGGCAATAAGCACCGTCTTCTCATGCCAGTAAAGCTTATTAAATTGAAATTGAATTGAATTTAAAAAGAGAGTGAGCTTTAGTGCTATGCAACTGCTGGAATTACCCTTACCTATCTTGAACCTGGCTGTTGCTACGGGGCCCTCAGTGTTGCCCTCATAGAGGGGGATGATGGTGACAATGTACTCAGTGTCCGGCTGCAGGTTGGACAAAGTGTGAGACTCACTGTCACCAGCAACCTCAACAGTGTCAACTTTTCGGCCTTTGAGGACAGAGGGACAGAGGAGAGAGGAACATGTTAGAGGTTGATATAGTTTTTATGCAACAATATATTCAATTATATTTCATTATTTAATGCAAATAGGTAAAAAAAAAATGGTGACAGCAGAAGTGAAAGTTGTTGATGTTTGCTGATGTTTGGTTCCTGACCTGTAAATGGTCCCCAGACCAGACGGTAGGCCCTGACCCCACTGACGGCTCTCCACCGCACCCGCACGCTGCCCTCTGACTCCGTCACCACTGACAACTGCTGCACTGCCTCAAGGCGCACTGACACAAACACATGCCCAAATGCACACACACACACACACAAACACACACAAACACACAACACACACACACACACACACAGAAATAGTTTCAAGACATTGTAAATAATATTTGCTAATTGCTACTGATGCCTTTCCCACCACAAGCAGACAGTATGATCAGCAGCTTGGGTTATAGTATCATGTGTGCACTGATTAATTGGCAATCAATCTTATTTGCTCTAGATTGTTGATTGGCTGATCACCGTTTCAACCGCCCTATCAAAATAAAGTAGAAAGTGGTTGAGCGTATGCTGTAAAACGTATGAGCCAATTTGCAGCAGTCAGCAGAACGTTAATAGCATAGGCAGCTCGTCCTCCATCTGGCGCTGACAGTTCATATCTGATGTTGTGTTTTAAAATTCACAGCGTATGATCATAAAGCGTATGATCATAAAGCGTATGATCATAAACTAGAACCAGTCTAATATACTGGACAGAAGGAACGGCATATCCTGCTGCAATGAGAAACTTTTCAAGCGCTAATAGTGACAATAGGTGATTAAAAACACTTCAGTCGTTCAGCCATCAAGCATAAACTAACATGTACTGACTATGTTTGGATAAAACCTATGATTTATTTACACACGGATAGGCCAGCTATGTCATGTATCAGCTGATAACACTGATTTATAACACTGCATTTATTACAGAATGTACAATAATATGTATCTGTGCCTTTTGATTATGATAAAAAATAAAGGCCTTGATAATCACCATTTGTACAGTAGGCTAATAGCAAAGACACCGCAGTACGAAGGAGAGGATGTACTCACGTGTGCGGGCAGTGAGGGTGGAGGGGGATGCAGAGTTTCGGGGGAACAGGGGGTAGAGGCTGATGACATACTCGGTGTCAGGCTGAAGTGCCTCCAAGGTGACGGTTGTGGAGTCGGCGGGCAGAGACTGCTCCAGTAGCTGGGCTGCTGGCTGACCTATTCTTCCAGCCAACCAATCACAGGACATAAGATATTAGACACCAATGAGTGCACTCACAAACTATAGGTCAATAGACAAACAAGCAGACAAATATCTGCAAAAATGTGGGATGTGTTCACACATCACTGAGTTCATGAGTTCCCCCTGTCCACCTCCCTTAGTGTGGCAACCTGCCAGATGAGGAGAAACATGCAGTCGTGAGTCCAGGGCAGTGAGGGCAGCAAGTTTGATGAGCTCTGAGTCCTCTGTAAATGAGTGCATGTGTGTGTGTGTGTGTATGTGTGTGTGTGTGTGTGCGCGTGTGCTTGCCTGTCTCTGTCTGTGTCTGTGAGTCTGTTTGTTTAATTTATCATGTCAAAGGCGTGCTAGGCTTGCTAGAACCGGCAGACACCGGAGCAGGTACAAACATCACACCGCTTGTCACAGAATACACACTGACCTAATTAAAACAAACACACACACACACACACACACACACACACTGGGTTAACCAGTCAGAGGAGGCGCTGTGTGTGAGACTGGCACTCCTGCCACGTCCTTGAATGAGTATCTGATGAGTCGGGGCTGCTAGTGCTATTTACAACACAACAGTGAGACAGGCTGTTTATATCAATCCTCAGGGGGCTTTTTTCTCTCATGAATCATGGCAAAAGCACCCAGACATCTTTATACCATTATGATCTATGCCACACCCTGTCTCTAGAAAGTTCTTGACATAACTAAAGGTTTTCTCTGCTTATTTTATGTGTACATTTTATGTGTTATGGGAAAATGTATTTAATATTGAAGGTAATGTTTGGGCAATAAAACTCCTCACTGACAGCCAGCGCCCGAGGGAAGTATAAGGTGTGACAGACAGCTCATGTTCCCCGTTCTCAACCACGACTGCTGTAAACTCTGCAAGTTTCCAACTTGCCACCAGCAGGTGGTTATCCAACACTGTGGCCCCTTTTCTCCCTTCTTTTTTCACATACATGTTGCTATTTTGTGATGAGATAAGTATTTCTGTCAGGTAACATACAGAGAGAGAGAGGCCGGGGATAGCTGGAGAGACAGGAGAGAGACAGTGAAAGATAGTGGTCATGTGCGCCTGACCTCGTGGCCCGTAGGTGAGTCTGTAGCCCTGGAAAGGAGATGAGGGTCGGTCCCAGGCCACAGAGAGAGAGAAGAAGCCTGACTGGACCAGACGTAGGCTGGACACTCCTGGCAAGGATCCTGAGAGAGGGGGAAGTGAAAGGCATGGGGAAGATGAAAAGAGAGTGATAAAAAGTCCACGGTAGCGATGGGGAGGTTTGAAGTAGACTAAAAAGAGAGATGGCGTTCTACAATAATGGTTCTCTCTCACACTTTGTTGGGAGAACTGAGAGGTTGCTTTAGCATCTTCACAAATATCCCTCTGCTGTCTTTCTCTTTTTACTTACTGGTTCTTTGCTTGGCAGAGACAGACTCTCCCACACTGTTGGGGTATTGGGCGATGACAGTCACCAGGTAGTCGGTCCCTGACCTCAGCTCTCGTGCTGTGAAGGTCCTGTGACTGGCAGTGACAGTCTCCTGCAGGGGAGATAGAGGGCATCAACAGAAAAACACAGCAGCTACTGTTGTAAAACAGTCAAGCACGGAAACAAGGGAAAATATCTTGAAATAAGACAGATCACTATCGTCTAGTATCAAGATATTTTCACTTGTTTCAAGAATATTCTCAAAATAAACTGCACTGGAAACAAGTGATATGATCTCACCCCATCGGCAGATATTTTCACTTGTTTTAGGAAAACAAGATTTTAACACTCAATACTAGACTAAACGACTTGTTAAGATGGATATTTTTTGCAGTGTAAAAACTAATGACTGGACTAGATGACTGAGCCGTGGCGCTCTTCGCCCTCCAACATGTCTGCCAGGGCACACAGATAGGAATGTCACTCTTTTCTCTGCCAACATTTAATCTCTAGCAGCTACATCAAGTGAAGATCCACCCATTAGACATGTTCATACTCAGCCTGAAGCCATGTGTTTTTCTCACAAAGTAAGGATCTCTGTTTTGACTCTCAAAACTGCCATTCACCACTTGGCTCTAGGTCATACCAGTGTACTGTTGCCCATCAGTCCTGAATCAACACACTGTCCCTCAACAACCTGGTGTTGCCCACCTGACGCAAGTCCGCTGTGATAGGCTGGCCCAGGCCAGAGAGTGGCATGTACTGGATCACATAGCCGCTCACGGGCCCACCGGCAGAACTCCAGCGGAACCTCAGAGAATCAGAGGTCTGGCTTGTGAACTGGATGTTGGACGGACCAGAAAATGCCTCTGAGAGGAGGAGAGAGGAGAGAGGAGGAGAGGAGAGGAGAGGAGAGGT
>CABFOQ010004818.1:22025-34734 GCA_900660455.1 Gephyroberyx darwinii | reverse complement strand
CTTGCCTGCCTCGCTCGCTCTGTGGCTGAGAGAGAGAGAGAGAGAGAGAGCGAGAGAGAAAGAGAGAGAAAAAAGAGAAAATCCCTGTCTAGGCATGGACCTCCGGCTGCAGCACTCGGCAGCTCACGAGGAATGACAACAGTTCACATGGTCATTAACTCCAGTCGCTGAGGCCGAAGGGAGAGCTGTACTGTAGCTCCGCGCCACAGAAGCACCGGGTGCCTCCTATGTTTGGGACAGTAGAGCGAGAGAACCACACAGCAGAGCTACGGGACTTGGTGAAACGAGGTGGGGAAGAACCGTCATTGGTTGCCTTTTTTTAAGACTTTCTTTTGCTGCAGTGTGCTGCATACCAGCCGGGGTGGGGAGGGAGGAGAGAGAGAGGGAGAGAGAATGTTTTATCTGTCTGAGCAAAAGAGTGGGAGATTGAAAAAGAGAGAGAAGGGAAGAAAGGGGAAGAAAATAGAGAGTTAGAGTGAGAGAAAATGCACAAGAGCATTGGGAGCTTGCAGCCACGCAGTAACTACCCTTACTGCAGTTCACAGTGCTGTAATGGACTTTCTCTTTCCACTCCTAAGGGAGAGGCATTATCACAGCAGTCGACTCGCCCCTTCTTCAGCGCTGTAGCAAATGTTAGGGGCTCTTTTTGTCACATGGGCTACATATTTTTCACTCCCTAGAGAAAGCGACTTGTTGTCTAGTGTGGCATCTGCCTGTCACTGCGCGCTTTACAGGCTTCTCACAAAGTTTTTTCCTTGTAACTCTCGGTGTGCAAGTTTTCCAAATAACAAGGGCTAGCTACATGCTAACGTTGTTATACAGAGCCCGATAACCTTTTAAGTTAGGTGGTTGACATGTCTCCGACTTTCCGATGTCCATCTAGATTTAGCTTTGAGCTGGACACTGGGTCTCGTGGGCCGGACAGCGGACATCGCCTGCCTGGAACAGGCCAGAGTGGTGCCATACCTCTGGTCGTGGACTGATGGGAAGTGGGTGTTTTCTGAAATGGAAGATCAGTTCAGCCCTTCCTGTTGTTGAGAAAAAGAATGGGATAAGTCTCAGACAAGCACCAAGTTTCTAATGCAAGGCCCCGTGAGCCAGCGACTTCCTTATTGCTCTATATTGATTCTCATGCAAATTATACCTCGACATGGAATTAAAAGGATTTAGTGCTTGGTAGGTTTTTCAGATCTATTCTGCATGATGGAAGTAGTCTGATCACTCTGTGCCACAAGGGCGAGTTTGCTGAATCATTCAGCTCCCACTTTGTCAAGTACCGTAATTTGAAAGCCTAAGTGCTGTTTGTTTTGAGTTTTGCAGAGTATTTTTCTGATTTATTTTAGGTTTTATAAGTACAAATAACTCGTAAAAATAATTGAGGAACTGAAATCAGAGTAAACATGCTTTCTACAATTTACACTCTAAAGGAAGCCTGGATATCCTGTTAATCATAATGTTTATCTGAACAGCAGAATTCACCTCTGGCTGCCAACTATAATTAGCTGATGACTTGTCTGAGTCCTATGCCTAAGCAGGGAGTGGTTGCGCAGGGAAATGTCCATTTACTGAGTGCAGTTGTTGACATCGGGCCCAGATGCTGTCACACTCTCTCCTGTTTTCATTGAAGTACTTGGAAAAACTCATCAAATACTGGTGAAAACAATAGACTTCCCATTCTTTATTATCAAAGGGGCCTGTGATCAGGCCAGGAAAGCCCAATCCCATAGTATGAGCTGGGCCATTTGGGTCACCGTGGTTTAGTTAAGGCTATTATGATATGGGGCACACCTATCTGCTGACTCTGTGAAATGCTTCTTGCATCGTCTCTTCGCAGTAGCTTAGCCCTGCTATAGCCTCTGCTTAGCTCACCCACTCACTTGTCCTTATCGCTAATGGTACTTGATGATATTGAATCCAAGGAGCTGTAGCTTACGCCAAAGACAATTTCATAAGCATCATAGCCTCCATAGTATTAAATACAAATTAGGCTGCATGGTATAGCCCTGCCCTGATCCTCTCTGGAAAACCCAAGGGAACAAACTAATGTGGTCACATTGAAAGCTAGTTTATGTTCTTGGGCATGGATAACGTTTTGATAAAACCTGCTCTATTAGGTCCACTCATTTTCCATTACCAACTGGAAACAGAAAATTTTCCCCTTTCCCCTTAACAATGAGGCCTTCTCTCCACAGCCTTGAAAAACTAGACTACTTGTTCCTCTTGGCCATGCAAATGACCATAGATCTGCATGGCCAGCATAAAATGGTAATAAATGCTAACGCATTCAAACAGGTACCTTATTCATTTGCTTGTCTCACACAGTCATTTGTGTTTCTGCTTCATTTTGCTGGCAACACCTGGCTGGTGCCACAGTAAACGTTGTCACAAGGCTTACCACCAATGGAAACGAGGTAGCTTATCTTCTCTGCTGAACAAATACAAGCAGCTAAGATAAACTGCTGTGCACAGCCCGAGTGCTGAGATACCAGACTAATGGGTTACATACGTGGTATTCAGAGGTCAAGCCAATGACTTTCACTCGAGACGCGCCAGTCCCGCTGACTCTCATTCAATTAAGCCCACTGACCAAGATAATGCCCCAGCCAGCTGGCCTTAGTAAGCGTCAGTAATCCATAAAGTCTAGTACCGTGATGCTTTTCTTTACATCTCTGCCCGGCTTTATCTGGTCACTCTGTCTGTCCAAACACTGTGGTCCTGTCTTAATAATTGTAGGATAACACTACCAGGGTTGGGGTTTCAGTTGCAAACGAGGACACCCATACTAAACATCCATGCCCCCCGCTACTATAATGCGTCTTATACGGCATATTTTATGTTTGATTGAATTAATTTCATTAGGGTGACTTGAAACTCAAAACATTTAAGCTAATAATAGTGTACGTCTAAATATTAGGCTCCATTGTGAAATATTCCTGATAATGTGCGTGTCTATGCAGAGGTCTTTCTGGGTCAGTTTAGTAGTCTTACTGGCCTTATTTATTCTACATGCAGTGAGGTGTATTTATTTCTGTAGAATGCTAAACTCCCACACGTAATGTCTCGGCCCTGGAAGGAGCCAATGCTGCAGAGCCAGAGCCTGGCGCGGCAATGAGGGTGTACAGTAAGGCTACTCTCTGCCGCTCATAACATAGGGTTTTGTGTGGTCCCTACCAACCATCTGTCCTTCCTTCTCTTCATATCAGGTGCATTGTCCTGGAGGCATGACTGCTAAGCTCAATGTAAACCAAGCCAAGCTCTATGGACGTGTAATGTGCTAGCATAAGCTAAAATAGTCTAAGCTCTATAGAGGCATACTTCCAAGAATAAGCTAAACTAGTCTAGGGTTCAGGGGGTGGAGTGGGCCTCAGTATGTCATCTTTGTTAAAGAGCGGCTAGCATTAGCTAACTTAGCAGACTATTATACACCCATGTGATTATTGTTAGTTTTGTGAAGCAAATATAACATAGAGCAGATTACAAATGCGTTACCTCCTATGTCGTTTCCAATTATCTCCAATGTGTCATTTCTAACCTTGACTTTTTATTCAGTACATGTTGTCACTGCCAGTACAACTTGACTGAGCATCTACCGCTTTACCAATACCATGCACTGTTATTGTAGTTCACTAACATACGCTCTGTTTGAAGCAGTAAATCGTTTTGAAAGCTACATCGACACTAGGCTTAGGCTCAGCACCCAATTTACCTGGGCTGGCCACTCAAGCGTAGTTTATATATGGGAAACACTGAGTAACGTGATCAGTTCCTTCCTGCTTTTTTATCTCACCATCACCCACATGAGGGCTATGATGGGGCTTCAATCCCCACCATTTGTTTTGAATATCTTTTGTGACAAACATCTTTTTGAATTGAATTTTGAATTTTTTTGAATGTTGCCTATGGAGAGCCTGAGAGCTTTTCAAGTAACCCTTACCAACCCTCATCCACACAGTCAGTCTGTGCTATTGTATAAAAATAGTGTAGCAATTGTTTGAGGGCAAGTCATTTCACAGGAATAGCACCCTTTTCCTCTCCCACACTCTGATAAAGTAGGCTAGCTCGACCATGGGTTTCTTACGGCTTCTAAAAATAAGAAGGGATTAATTGTAAAAGGTCAGATCTGACATGATTCTTACCTGACTGTCTCTTCCGCAGCGATTGACTCTCTCCCTGGGGAGATAGTGTGAAATTAAATCCTGCCTTGGAGAGTGGAGCCCAGGCGTCAGTACGATTGGGCGAGGCAGCTTCTCATCTCATTTCACATGATCAGCAGTAAAGTAGGACAATATGTTTAGCTAGACAATGGTCGGGCTTCATAGGCTTGCAACAGTGTAGGGTTGGTGGGTGATTTCAAGGGGAAGCTTTCTGCCGCTAGTAGGAGTCTAGGGGAAGTCTACCTGTCGTGGTACCTATCATGGAAAACAGGTACATGCTGGGTTTTTTGGTTTTCATTGATCCTTGCATTCACAGCCTTAAAATGGTACATATTGCATAATAGGGGTCAATTTATTATTGAATTTGAAGTATTAATTATTGAATCAAATAAGTGCAATTTGATGAAACTTTTTCTGATGAAAATGGGGCTCCTTAAATGAACCTGGGTTCATGGCGTTTGGTCATTCCATTGATTTTCTCCTTTTCTAAAGTCTTTTAAGACCTCATGATAAAATCCACTTTAATCAAAACAAAATCAATCTTAATATGGTACTATAAATTTTCCTTGTTTGTTGTATGAAAAAAGTAGTTGTAAAAATAAAAAAAAAATAAAAAGAAGCAAAAGTACTAGTTGGGATGCTGTCTCAGCTGTGGCCTAGGTTGACCTTAAAAGTTCTGAATACATAGTGGTGTGATGGATGGGACAGCCAGAAAAATCAATGTAGAGATACAGCAAGGTGACAGTCTGTACCTCTGTAGGTTTACTGTATGCAAACTGTATTCAAAATTCTCAGGCAGGACAACAACGCTACACTCAGCCAAGCCAAAATCTGATAAGATTGAAGTTAAAGCACACCTGAATGACGTCTGTATATGGTCTGGATTCATGAAAGGATTTCCTTTACAGTAATGCAAATGGTTTGTGTACAAGTCTCAGCTTGCCTTTATTAACACCATGTGAAGCTTTTCTTATGCCTTTAGAGCTTGTTTAAGCTATTGTTTCTCATGGGTTGTAAACCTTCTCTTGGTCTCGGCTTATGTGAAGTTCAGTGTAGGACTGGGCTAGCCCTCTTGTTTGTTGTTTGTAGCGGTGGTCTTGGCAGTGTCACATAGATAGGATTAGGTTTGTAAGTTTTAAACAGTGAAGGAGAATCTTTAACCACCAGCTGTAGGTTTTTACAACCCTTCTCCTTGTCCTCCCTCACTCTGCTGTCCCCATCCCCCTTTTCCCGCCCCCAGTTAGTTGAAAAATATTTCCAGATGTGCCAAGAAAGGAGCTCCCTACGCAGTAGTTGCTTGGTAATGGATTCCGTATGCCCAAGCTAAAGGCCACTTCCTCAGATTGTTGCTCCACCAATTGTCCCCCCTCTCTCCCGAGACAACAGCCAGACAGAGACACCAGTGCCCTTAAACAGGACGAGGTTAGGCGCACACACACACACACACACACACACACACATTCTCTCCGTGAATGTAAATTGATTGGCTGCTGTCAATGAGCCGGTGTCTAATTTGGATGGTGGGAGACCAGCTAGTGTTGCGGGGCAGCGTCATAATCGTGTCTGGCACTGGCATATGCATCTGTCTCGGTCCCTCTCTAGCTGCTGGACGGCTGCCCGGAATAGTGCTGCGCTGCGCGGTTTTCTATTGGCTGCACCGTCCCGCCGTGCATGGCTCTACAGGGTGGGATGGACCCAGGGGCTTTTTTCTATCTATGCTCTGGCTCACTGCTCTCGTCGGCTGTCTCATAGCACAGAGGCTGTTGCCATTCACCGCTTTGTATACAACACGCCGGAGAGCCAGTGGGCTTGTAGTCACCTGCACAATGGCACACAAGCAGTGACTGAGGGACTTAAACCCAAGGGGGTTCTGAATAACCTCACAACAGCCTTTTCTCAGGCTCATCAGCCCAGCTCCCTGCCCTCTGGGCAGTCTAAGAGATGTACATTCGGATTGACATGCATACGCAAAAACTGTTAACGCCTCTTGAAGCCTGTTAGATAAATTGTTTCCCATCATATTTGGCAAGCTGTTTTATCACTCTGAAAGTAACCTCTCTATTTCTCTCTTTCTCTTCAAGATCACTGACAGAAAGTGCCTTGTCAGACAACACCCCTACTTGAAGATCCCTGGGCGTTTCTGCAGAGCTCCAGACTTTGCCCTCCACAGCCGTGACAGGAGATAGCTCAGCCGCAAATACCCCTGACCCCCTGGTTCATCTTTACCTGGCTCCAGCGTGAAGAGGTGGAACTGCTGCACTGCTGGCCAAGGTGCGAAAGCTCATAGAGAGTTAGCACTGAGGACGTTTAAACAATAGAAAGCCACCAACTTTGTGTTGTCCTAAACTGTGCCATCGCACCTCAAAATAGCGCTACTTTTGCTCCCCACCGCCCACCCTTGCTCAGCTATCATCAGTCAAAGAAAGGACATTTTGGGAACATCGATACAACCAGTAGAGCTTGTCTCCGAGCATGTCCCCTCCGCCTTGTCAGAGGTCTGCACCTGAGACTAGCTGATTGAACAACAAGCTCTTTGACTGACAGACTCCACGAACGCAGCGCACTCACATGCTTCGGCCACAGGGGCTTTACCAGTCCATTACCACCACTCTGTAGTCTGCAAGGGCAAACCTCGTCCACTGACCCGAGGCAGATCATTTTTAGCTACATGTTCCATCAGTTTTAGTTGTGTCATTTTCCTTTTTTTTTACCGGAACACTCTGAAACGCTCCTCGGAGGATCGCCTCCTTCTAAAACCAAGTGGCTTCGCTCCACCCCGGCCCCACAGCCAGCGCTGCTGACATGGCTCTAAACATCGCTTCGATGCGGGACACAAAATGGCTGACCCTGGAAGTGTGCCGGCAATTTCAGAGGGGGACTTGTTCACGCAGCGACGAGGAATGCAAATTTGCCCACCCACCCAAAAGCTGCCAGGTGGAGAATGGGAGGGTGATCGCCTGTTTCGACTCACTAAAGGTGAGGAATGCCGACCACAGTAGGTGACTGCTGTGTAACGTTGCTTATACATTTTGGTTTGGTTCTTTCCTCCTCTACTCTATTTTAATCTGTTCTAGTTGATCCTATTCTACTTGTGCCAAATATTTTTTTTTAGGTTGTATTACTTCTTCCTTCCAAACAGTTTACAGGGTTAGGTTGTTGTTAGAAAAGCCTGGCCTACAGGTGTCATGCTTAGAAACATTGAAGAAGGTGTCCTGTTTTTTTGTCCTTTTTTTATGAAATTAGCTCTACACAGAATCCTGATCTAGCCAAATGACGTAAAGCTAATATAAAGAATGGGTTTACTCCGCAAGTACCAACATAACGAGACGTAAAAACGTTACAGCCTTGTGGTCCCTCATGGTTGGTGGGTGTAGGTTGTCTGCTCAAATTAGCATGTGTGTCAGGTCTCCACGCCACGCTGCAGTTAGCAGACCAGCCTGACCTATGAAGCTAAAGGCCAAAGAGTTCTCCTGTCATGTTCAGTGTCACCACAGGTGTCTGTGTGCGTGTGCACGTGCGTTTGGTTTTTTTTATACGTTGAGTTCTAATGTTACCATGCGGCGTCTATCGTCCATACTCACGGGCAAACATCTGATTGCCTTAAGTCGTCCCAAGGTTTCTATTCCTGGGTGCATGTCAGCTGTCACACGGAGCCAACAGACAACAACAAAAACAGTTAGAGCTTGTTGTATCATGAGATCCAAGGAGTGGTTCATGTAGTGCAGCTTCAAGATGTGGTAAAGATGCTTTGTTGTAAAATGCAGTCTGGCACCATTCCTTTTGAATTAATTTTTGTTGACATGTGGTTGTTTTGATAATCCACTATTGGCCATAAAACCATGTTGGCTTAGTATCACTTTTAATATAAGGCCACGGTTTATCATAACCTTAAAATTAGGAGTTATGCAGCTGGTATATTTGTTATATACTCAATAAACCTTTTATCGTTTGCTTTTTCACAGTGGTAAAATATCTCAAATTAGCTTGGGACTCAGATACTCTCAAAGTCTATCCACTTATAACAAGGTCACTTCACACAAGCCCCCACACGCTGCAAATGAGACGACTGCAATGAAGAGCACCCCGTTATTTTCAAAGCTGTGTGAACAAAAAAAAACACAGCTGTGACAATGATAAATAGCCAAAGAAACTAGAGCAGAACACGGGAACTGTGAGGAGTTTGGCTTTTTTTTTTGTGAAGTATGAACTATAGCAGCATTTCAAACATACAGCGGCGCAATGCGTTGAGAATGTATTACACAGTTCTCAAAGTCATGTGTGAGGTCAAACATAAAAGACTAGATTCACACTGTGCTGAGACTTATTGACCTGATGACAGGTTCTTACTGTCTTGGGAAACCTGGAAAAGTCATGGAATTGAATTGGAATTGTCTAATTTTATTTTAATGCTTAATGTCGCTGAATTTTTTCATGTCCATGCAACTCCCCCATCCTGTACATAGAGCCACTGTATCCATATCGCTGCTGTCACATGAAAACCTTGGAATTCTTTTGGTTTTCATTTTTTTTAACCTATTGTATAAACTCAAAATTGCATGGTGGTCTAGTTCCTGAAAAGTTGACATTTTGGAGATGCAAGGTTTCCAGAGGACAGCGGCGATACGCAAATTGTGAACATTATCGAGTCGTGACCCTCTCCTTCCTGGTACACGTGCCATTCTGCCCACGGCAACTCCGCTGAATTCAACTCTACCAATTTCACCTTTAGCACCGTTAGCTTGAAAGTCATTACGAGTGTGCCAAAGTGTGCCCACTTTATTATATGTATCTCCTGGATGCTTGTGGTCGTTTATTTATTTAACATACTGAAAATGAGCCGTACTTATGGTGCTCTCAGCTGTTTTCTTGGCAAGGCCTTAGTTCATGGTAAGCCTGGTTGAGTTATTGCTCGGCAATCAGCCATTGAGTGACGCTCTTTCCCAGCTGCCAGCCTGTATCAGACCCTTTGACGGCTTCATGAGCAAACAGCTGACTCCAGTCGGGATCGATTTGTTATTGCGCCATGCAAGGGAAGGCCTGACATTCATCCTCTGCCCATTACACGATTCTGCTGTTCCTCAAACTTTTGCTGTTCCTCACAAACTCAACGCTCAACCTCATTGCGGTGCTGTGGTTCGCTTAGACTATCCTCAATAATGTTCCCTCTAAAAAAAAAAAAGTGTATGTATACAGGTCAAACAAATCCTGCACCATGAATGAACAGAATAACATCATGGAATATCCTGCGCTTGGAGTGCACAGAATTAAAATAGAGTTGCTGCTTCTCCCTTTGGCCTGCAGTGCGTTCTGTCATGGAGATGGAGAGTGTCTCCCTGCCCCGTAGTCCCTCACAGGCAGCTGTGCTGTCTAGTGGAGCTGGTAAACTAGATGTGAAAAAATCTTCCTGTTTCTTCCTGTTTACCTACTTTTCTGTCACATAATAACATTGTGTTACATCTATTCTCTGGGTGCTGTGGCTTTGACCCTTGCACTCTATTATTGGTGACTTGCAATATTGGAGATCTAGGAATTGAAGCTTATATCGCTCACATTGTAAATTGGTAAGAGCATCAGCTAAATGTCTAAATGGTAAAATGTATATGGCTAGTCAGATCTCTGTCTCTATTGCTGTCTCCCTCTTTCTCCACACAACCCACCAACAGAATGAGAATACAGGATTCTCTGTACTTTTAACTCGCCCCCTCTCTCACAAAGACTTTCCTCGTGACGGCTAAGAGAATAAATGCTTTATTATGCATTAGGAAATGTGTCTCACTACACGCCTGATTTCCGCCCCATTACGCCCGTATCGTCTTCCTGGGTTTTCTCACCCCTTCTCACCTGATAGGGTTATCACGCCAGGGCTATGTGCTGCCAGGCATGACTTGGCCCACGATCAGAAGGGTCCTTTTCACAAACCTTTGAGAGGTAAGGCTCAGGAGAGGAGTAGAGTAGGAGGCGTACTTCGCACTTCTTAGACAACAGTAGGCAACCATGGCAGTGCAGTGTGGGTTTTGACTGGTCTGGTTGGTGTTTTTCACATTGAGTTGGTAAAAACATACTAGTTGTTGCATTGTGTTAACTTTTCAGCCCGGATACCAAACAGAAAATTTTGTCTCTTGTCTTTAGAAGTTTTCATTTGGGATACATTTGTATTCTAGAGCCAAAGTTTATGAACTTTACAATAAGGTGCACACTTGCTGCACCAAGCAGAGCCAGAGAATGGGTTGTGACTTAATTACCGGGACCCCGATTCACCAAGGATTTGAGCTGCATAACACTGAGCAAAATAATGACTTTTAGATAAGTCTGTGCAAATTATGGTTGGCTCTAACTGAGCAGTACATCATCTCCCACAGTGCAGTTTTTGAAAGGTAGTGTTAATTCAAAACACTTCCCTCAGTGTCATGTGTGCATCCCTCCTTACAGAAGAGACCCGGAGAACAACCAAGCCTTTCAGTTCTCTTTGTGTAAGGGTCTTGCAGGCAGGGCGGTCACCAGACCAGAGGCCTCACCCTGGGCCAAGGCAGAGGCAAGGGCAGGGAGGGGTGCAGTGGGTTATGGGAGCAGCCAAGCAGAGGCCACTGGCCCAACTCAGATAAACATCAGTGATCTGTGGGTGAGGAGTGACCTGCAGGGGCAACAGCGACCAAAATGCCTTGCTTTGCATTTTCCGTTAGCGTGCTTTTCATTGGACAACTGACGATGAGGAATCACTCCTGTCACTGCCTTGTTCGTGACTCCTTCCTCTATCGTAAGGCCTGGAGTGTCCTGACCATGCCGCTCTCAGCATTTCTATAGCCCAACGTCTAGGGGATTGTTTTTGTCTTAGAAATAAAATCTGTCTACATTACATTTGCTGTCTCTCAAAATAGGAGTGGCCGCTTCATCTCTCTCTAACTAAAGCTGCATTCACATTGGGTTGATAGCAAACCAGGTATCATTCATTTTCATTGAGAGACAACATTAAAATCTGACAATGCTGATGTCAGCGACAGAAGGAGCTATCAGAAATGGATCTTTCCAGACTGGCTATTGCGCCTATCCCAGTTCAGCTGTTCTCTTTAGCAGGAAAAAATAGTGCCTCTCAAGAAATGGAGTATGAAGTCATGGTTTTAGTATATATACTTTGTGACTTTCCAACAGATTTGAGGTGTGTGTTTTATCTTTTGAGTTAGGAAACATAGATAAGGCTAGCTAAAAGAATATGCTAGATTCCAGCAGCCAGAATGGCCTCAGGATGGATTCCAGTTGTATAAATAGCAACATTTGAATACCTGCAGCGGTAATTTAAATACGAAGAGATGCATCATCAGTGGATAGTCAAATGAAGAGCAAGATAAAGCTGTGGGTTATGTTAGCATAGGAAAATGGCGCAACAGACAGCTCAGACACTTGTTGCATGTGTGATAGTTGAGCTACCGCCATAAAAATGCCCATTTTTATCTGAAGCTGCCACGCTACACTTGCTGTCACATATCGAGAAGTTTATAATTAGATTCTGATGAGGGAAGCGTTCTTGAGGGAGCCCAGGCCCATTCATATTTTTGGCCATCACCAGACTGAACCCCCACCCCCCACCCCCCCAACACGATTCATTGCATAGACATTGAATACGAGCAGCAATGCATTCTGACAGCATCACAGCTATCTATCGCTAGCCGGTCGGAGCTCTTTCCTTTAAGCTCTTTGATACTTGTTGAGCTGTTACCATAGAAACAATGACATGTTGAGGGTGGCTGTGTTTGCTGAGGGAGGGCTTTAGGGAATGAGGATGACTGTCTTAATGGAATAAATGCAATCGCACCAGTCATGTGAGGATGTCACACTGGCCATGCCTCTGACAGTAGCCTTTTGTTGACGTTTATTTCTCTCCTTTTCCAGCTCTTTCCCTTTAGTGCTCTCCGTCTCTGTCTCTGTCCATGCTGACTGGGTTATTTCTTTGCACTACAGTAGGGACCATTTACATTAACAGCATAAGAGTCAATTTAGGTTATTGACTGCTGATCACTCCACACGTGTGTTGCGTTCTTGCAGCTTCCACTTGATATCCTCTCACCTGAAAACAAGACATAGCAGAAGGATTTATTAAAAAGAAAAATGAAAACAAATGGAAACCTTTCAATAGTTAATGAGTTCCCATACTGCAAAAAGTACATTTCACATATAAAAAACATAAGAATATGTGTAGATGTTTAGATGTATGTTTAAAATACACACACATTTCCCCACAAAATGTATTTGTACACACATTCTTTCAAATTATGTGTAGGACATTGGAAGATTCTTCCCATGCAGTGTTGATCATATATCTGCAAGTATATCCAGAATCTATTTTGAATCATATCTCTAAACATTTTCTGAAGTGTATGTACGAGATGTTTTATTCTGTATGGGTTCTGTGTTGTTGTTTTTGCAAAACATCAGGCCTTGAAGCCTTCAAGGGTTTTCGCCCCTGCCTGTTTTGGCCAGTCAGATTTTACCAGGTAACCTCCATGCCTGAGTGAGCTTCAATAACGGTCTGGGCGGTGGTGGTGGTGGTGGTGGTGGTGGGG